>MU204191.1:11544439-11597151 GCA_017309775.1 Paedocypris sp. Pulau Singkep
GTTTTTTGCCTCTTACGGGTCCTGAAGCGACTCATAAACTTTTTCATTGCATGCGTAACACCGACAAAGACGCGCATTAAACCGGAAGTCCCAAAAAACTCTTGTTCTCGTATCAAAATAAAGGTCCCCCTTTTCCAACACAAATACAAATGAAGATCGGTGAAATTACAAAATAAATTCCTTCGGGGTCCGTTACACTGTAAATGAACTTGATAAGAAGTAGAGATGGTTTTAGCTAGAGGTGATTCTCTCGTGGCTTTGCGCTGGTTCTCCTGGTGATCATGGCGTGTTTGTTCTGCTGGCAGGAGTGTGCTCAGAAGGCGTTTGGTTCAGTAACGTGTGGCGTGTGTGGGATGCTTTACTCTCCTACCAGCCATGAGGACGAATCTCAACACCTCCTCTTCCACAACCAGTTCATCAGCGCTGTCAGATATGTGGTGAGTGAGTCAGTCGCCCATCAAACTCCACATCTTTCTATTGGTTTAGACAGAACTGGTACTGGTTTTGTTCAGTAACAGCATTTTCACATAGCAACAGGCACTTATGACATCAAAGGCTCTGGCCAAAAACACTCTGATTGGCCGACAAACCACAGACTAGTACAGATATGGATCAAATGCGATTCAGGAAATTACTATGAATTGTCAAAAATGAGAAATGGGTTTTGTTTGTCTTTAAGCCTACCATATTTTAAGTCGAGGGCTGAACTGGATAGACAGACAGAAAGTACGGTAGATACTGGCTACCGTACGATAGATGGATGGATGGATTGATAGATAGATAATTATATATTAATTTTAAGCCCTTCTCTAGCCCATCAGACTCAAATCCCTAATACATTTTAAATACATATAAATTGTATTTAAATATTATCTTTATTTGAAACATGGTATTTGGTTGGTTTTCTATATTAATATTAATATTTATCCCATATTAAGTTTACCATTTGAAAACTCAATGATTGAGCAGAAAAATCTGGGCTTATCATGGAATTATATTGAAACTATTAAATCTAACTGAACTTAAAAAATCTTCAGAAAAAATAAAATGTCTCACCTGAAATAAGGTTTCTACTCTAAATTATAAATTATATGATTTATATTTATAATAGTGTTCAAATTTGGAGCCACTTTCTTCTATGATATGTCCAATGTTTTATGAAGTATAAAAGATAAGATAGACTTTAACCCACTTGGTGAAATTTTTGTGAGAAAGAAAGCAGTTATAACAGAATAAAAATGTCTATGATGACAGTGAAGGATGAAAAAAAAACAACAGTAAATATATTGTGCAATGCAATAAAGAATAAATGTGCAAAAATACAACAGTACAAATACAATAGCGCAATCAACATCGAGTAGTGTTGTCACTGTATTATATGTATATTAAGGAAATTTTAAATTCACTTTTTCTCATGATTCAGGGCTGGAAGAAAGAGAGAATTCTGGCAGAGTATCCTGATGGCAAGATCATTCTGGTTCTTCCTGACGATCCTAAATACGCTCTGAAAAAGGTTGGTTGATTTCTCTGTGTAGCAGACCTAAAGTCACATGATGCTGAGGGTCATGTGACAAAACTGGACGATGTGTGTTTCAGGTCGAGGAGATCAGGGAAATGGTGGACAATGACTTGGGCTTCCAGCAAGTGGAAGGCAAAGCGCCGTCACAGACTAAAACGTTCCTCTTCATATCAAACGATAAGAAAGTTGCAGGCTGTCTAATAGCCGAACACATACAAGAGGTCAGTTTGTCGTTATCAGTGTTTAAAGCTCTCAAAAGACATCGCTCGTCTCAAAATACTTACTCCTACTAGCAAATTATGGAAGGCGCATTAGTGAAAGTACCATTTTTTTTTTTTTTTTTTTTTTTCAGATTTTAAAACACACCAATTTAAAAAGTTTCAAATGTTCTAATTTCACAAATTTTCAAGTATTTTTCGCTCTGAAAAGTACTTTGTTTACAGTAGTTTACATAAACGTATGTTTCATGCTTATGTAAATTATTATACGTTTAAATTACATAAACATAAAATACCACCTTCTTTAGAGCCTGATCTTTTTTTTTTAATAATTTCTGTATGAGGCGCAATTATTTTTTGGTTTATTAGATGCATGGAATCAAAACAAAACTTTCGAAAAAAAACAAAATTTAATCATTTCACATGATGAGACAATACACTAGGTTCACGAGAACGAGACGAGACGAGATATTTGGATTTTTATTCAAATAAAATCTTTGATAAAATATAAGTAGATATTTTATCTGTATTTTATTTAACTAAAACGTTCAAAACTGTTGATGCATTTCACTCTTTCTATTTTCATCAATTGCATGCAGTGATAACCAGATAACCAACATAATATTGATCATACAAAATATGATGCCATAAATTGCCAGGCAAGTAATTTCACAAAAAATTTAAATTGTTAATAATATTTTAAAAATCCATTAAGCGCAGACAAGCGGCACAAATTTGCTGTATGAGATACGATTTGGACCTTAAGATTTGTCTCAATAAAGCAGCTGCTCCATTTAACCGGCGGCACAATTAATCAGTCAACTCTTTATATTTTTCATTTAATACTATTTATTTAAAGGAATTTCGCCTCATAGTTGTAAAACAAAAACAAAAAAAGCCCAGTAAGCATTGATGGTTTGGCTTGATGTGCGCAGGGCTTCAGAGTCATCGAGGAGGCTCTTCCAGAAGGATCCGAAGGTGAGAAGGTGATGTACGAGCGTCAGAGGGCGTGGTGCTGCTCCACCGTGCCCGAGCCGGCGCTCTGTGGCGTCAGCCGCATCTGGGTGTTCAGCATGATGAGACGGAAAGGCATCGCCTCGCGCATGATCGAGTGCCTCAGGTACAAACCAAGACGCTTCCCCACATCGGAAACGCTCCGAAAATAACCGTCCTTTACCTTCGTGCAGGAATAACTTCATCTACGGCTCTCATCTCAGCAAAGACGAGATCGCCTTCTCCGACCCCACGCCGGATGGCAAGCTCTTCGCCACGCACTACTGCGGCACTTCTCAGTTTTTGGTCTATAACTTTGTCAGTGGCAGTCGGTCAACCTGACAGCGCAGGACGAGTCTGCTTTTATAAAAAAAAAAGGACTTGTGGTTTATTTCTCCATATGAAACTGTGCATAAGAGTAGAGAGAGGCAGAGATACAACAGAAAGCGAGAGCACAAATATATACCATTTATAGACACATTTGCAAGATAGATTGTACCTGGTGACATCTGAACGGTTCTCTCAGGTTGTATTAGTAGCGAGCGTTAAAGGAAGCCATGCAGTCCTGCGCACAACTGTCCCACCACAAGCAATGCCTCCCAATTCCGAATCTCAGGTCGACGAGCATCATGGATCTCCCTTTTATCTACTTCACATCAGCGAGAGTATTTTTCTGAGCCGCTGTGTGTCCCGGGAGTATTTTAAAGCTAAAAGGCCCTGTGCTTTTTTTTTTTTTAAAAACACCATTCAGTAGTCTGATTCTCAGCACTGCGCAGATTCAATCTGAGTCACTTGTTTTTAAAACGCCAGAGTAAGAATGTTTGCCCTGTCATTGTACTCCACTGTATTTTAATACTCTAGAACGGTTTTATGTACTGTATATGTATTTTGATTGAATTATATTAATTTACCCCCTGGAAAAAATGACTGGCTTTTTTATTTAACAAGTTCATATTCATTGGTTTTTGCATTCATCTTAATTCACTTCATGTTAATTCATCAGCATTTTTAAGGCTAGATTTAGTGTTATTTGTTATCTCGTGTTATTTAAAAAGCTCAATTTGGTGTGATTTTTAAGACTCGATTCGGTGTTATTTTTAACACTATATACTTTTTTTAGACTCTAATCAGTGTTATTTTTTAAACTTGGTACAGTGTTATTTTTAGGAATACATTTTTTTAAAACTCGATTTAGTGTTACTTTTAAGACAGATTTAGTTTTATTTTTAATACTCAATTCAGTTTTTTTTGAGACTCTTGTTTAGTTTTACTTTTAAGACTCGATTTAGTGTTATTTCCAACTATTGAGATTTTGAAGACTCTTTATTATTCTTACTGCTCATATTTAAAAAAAATCTACAGCCCATGATTATGACTTGAAAAGATTTCAAAATTGAAATCATACTCGTTACTTTGTTACATCTTCCCAGATATTTGCTCTCTTGTATCTCTCGTTTTCACGTATGTATAACAAAAACATACTTAACGAGACTTTTATTTTGAAAAACTTTTATTATGAAACGTTCATGTTTGCTTGGAACTGAAGTCGCACGTTTTCCCATTTGACCATGCTTTAGGCTGGTGTTTTTTTTTCTAAACTAACGTTATATATAAAACAACATTTGTCATTTAATATAGTTTTTGAGTGACGTTGCTTCTGCAAGTTAACGCGTGTTGACGTCATGGGGGACCGTGTGGAGCTGGTCGCTGGCTGTTACGAGCAGGTCGTGTGTGGATATCGTGTTTGCACTGACACTGAGGTATTTATATTTTATTTTCCCCTCTATTTGTAATATTTAGGTGTTTTTGTGACTTCCCCTAGGACATAAATACAATCTATCTTCGAGAATGTGACTTTCCCAAACACACGTGCACATGTAAATATAGTTTATTAAGAGGTGTAAAGTACTTGAGTAAATGTACTTTGTTACTTTACTTAAGTATGTTTTGGGCTACTTCGTACTTGTAGTGAGTAGCAAAAGTATAAGACACTTTTACTCTACTCCACTGCATTTGTAATTGACACCGTTACTCGTTACATATTGACTGTCTGTGACAAACCATAATCGATTTTTACCGCGGTCAATTTCTTGGGCGAACGTGGCGATTTTGCCATCTGCAGACTGGTGAAGATACTGGAAGCTAATTGTGAATTAGACAAGACATGAACGTGAATTTTATTTATTTATTTTGAACATTTGAGTTTGATCGTGACTGACTTTTTGTTCTTTTTGGAAAGATTTGTTTGACCTTTTTTGAAACATGGAGGTGTGAAATTTAGTTTCTGTGTTAGAAAATAAAATCTCATTAATAGAGCTTTTTCCACATTTCTTTGTTTTTTTAGCCTTAATTTAGTTTGAGTAAAATACTTAAGATCTTTTAAAATTCGATACTTTGCTGCTTTGACTCAAATCTTTTTCATAGTGGTTAGGTGACTTTTTACTTGTATTGTAACGTTTGTGTAACGTATACAGTACGTATATGTACTTTTACTTAAGTATGGTTGTCTGGTACTTCTTACACCTCTGAGTCTGTTATTATTTGTTCTTTAATAATGTTTTAATGGCTAATATTAATCTCAACATTTCAAATAATTTAGATATTATTTATGTTGTTACAGGAATGGACACTGGAGTCCACTTTCACCCATCATGCCCACACCGCATCGCTGACCGCAGTGGCGTCCACTGACCAGTTCATCGCCACTGGAAGCAAAGATGAAACCATTCAGCTGTACGACATGAGCCAGAAAACTGAACACGGAGCCTTGCTGCATCACGAAGGTGAGGAAATGACACAAAAACCATTTAAATCCTCTACTTGACCTCTTTTTACCCACAGTCAGTGTTGTAAAGAGTACCAGACAATAATACTTAAGTAAAAGTATGGATATGTGTTGAATAAGTTACTCCAATACAAGTAAAAAGTCACCACTATAAAAAAAGACTTGAGTCAAAGTAGCAAAGTATTGAATTATAAAAGAACTTAAGTATTTTAATGAAATGTAAGTAGCTTTGGATAAAAGCGTCTGCTAAATGACTGTAAAGTACTCATACTGAAATTAGGCAAAAAAAAACCTCTGTTCATGAGGTTTTATTTTCTAACAACAGAAACGAAATTTAACAGCTCCATGTTTCAAAAATGTAAAACAAAATAAATAAGGAACAAAAAGTCATGCCGCGATAGTTCAAATCCTGGTAAAGATTCAGGCCTCTAATTCACGTTCATGTGGTGTCTAATTCACAATGAGCTTCCAGTATCTTCACCAGTCTACAGATCGCCTCGTTCGCCCAAGAAATTAACCGCGGTAAAAATCGATTATGGTTTGCCGCACACAATCAAAATGTAACGAGTAACGGTAAGTGTAAATTCAAATGTAGTGGAGTGGAAAGTACAGTTACTCAACCAGAAATGCAGTGGAATCGAGAGTAAAAGTTGCTTATATTTTTGATACTCAGTACAAGTACAAAGTAGCCAAAAACATACTTAAGAAAAGTAACGAAGTACATTTACTCAAGTATTTTACACCTCTGTCCACAATGCCTTGTCGCCCAGGTACCATCACCTGTCTGGAGTTCTACGGGACGTCCCATTTGCTCAGTGGAGGCGAAGATGGCCTCATCTGCATATGGAGCACAAAGAAATGGGAATGTTTAAAAACCATCAAAGCTCACAAGTAGGTCCTGGATGATGAAGTACGTAAAAGGACGCATCGTTTAGACATAACACCATTGTTCTTCTTCAGGGGTCATGTGACGTCATTGTCTATACACCCTTCTGGAAAACTTGCTTTGTCTGTTGGGACTGACAAGACTTTAAGGCAAGTTTAAAGATTTTTTTTTTTATGTTTGTTGAATGATCAGATTAGGATATTCGTCATCAAAATAAGAATATCTTTCAGATCTAGAACTTCTGTTATGAGAGTAAAGCGACATTTGTAAAAAAATAAGTGTTTTTTGGATCTCATCAACTACTTGAATAGTCTTTGAAAGACTGTTTTTTTTTTTTAGAAATAATATATATATTATATAATAAATAATATCATCAACATGTTAAAATATTGTTTTTTTTTCAGGACGTGGAATCTTGTTGATGGACGCTCTGCCTTTATCAAAAGCATCAAAGAGTGTGAGGACTTTTTTAAATACAGTTTTCTTTGAAATTACATGCATTCACATTCTTACATGAAAGTACTATTCATTACATTTCCTATTTACGTATATTTTTTCAGTTTCAAGCTAAAATATTATAATTTATATCATGGAAAAGAATATATATATATATATATATATATATATATATATATATATATATATATATATATATATATATATATTTTTCACTTCCACACACACACACACACACACAGACTCACTCACTCTTGGCTTGATGGTGGGACACACCCTGGATTGGTGGGCAACCAACCAACCGGCTTAATGCAGCCCACTGCTCCGGGTGTGTGTCACTTTTTCAGACCGCAATTTTCATACAGCCCCTAGTGGCCAAATGGACCAACTCAATATTGATAAGTTATTTGAATTGTTCTGTTTATGCGAGCATTTTTATTGAGGTGTGAAAACTGTGAGAAGAACTGTGAAAAGTGCTTTAAATTGTATAAAACTAAACTTAAATGCACATCTTCCTCTTCACAATATAGGAAGCTTCTGATGATGCTGTTGGTTGATTAAGAGTGGTTTAACACAAGGATTGTGAAAGTTGAAGCCCATCTCTTGCAGACAAGCACTGACTCAAGCACCAGTTCCCATATTTGTAATGGGTTTTGTTTCACAATCCTTTCCAGGATGTGGTTATCTCAAATGCTTGTGCACATTTTTCCCCACCACATCTTTTCCTTCTCTTTGCCTCTTTAATAAATTGCTTAGACAAAGCTTGGGAACTAGACTGAGCCCATTTAAAGGCTAATTAGAAAGTGGCAACCTTTCAAATTATTCACATTTTCCGAGTTACTGAATTTTGGATTTTCATTAGTTGCCCATGATATTTATCAAACTAAAGGAATTAAACATTTAAATAATAAATGTTTGTGTGTGGTGAAGGACTACCATTATTATTATTATTATTATTATTATTATTATTATTATTATTATTATTATTATTATTAATGTATAGAAATCTCATGGACGACGTCATGTCAAGAGTAGCGGTAAGAAAAAGACGCGCTCCTTTTGTATAGTGAAAATATTTCAGAACTCGTGACGACATTTTGCGGTGATGCATTTTGTTACTCAGTATTTTCGTAATCTAGGACGTTTGTAAGTCGGGCTACCACTGTATTTGGACTTATGTGACCAGCAAATGTGTTTGTTTTCTTTGTGTAACTGTTTTTTGATGTTACAAAAATTTACTTTGAATTAATTCAGTTTTTTCCATCAGTAAATCATAAGTCCCAATCATATATTGAAGCGGAATGTGTAACTCACCTGTAAGTGTGTATAGATCCTGAACCTTCTCTGTGCATGACTGTGGTGCAGATGCGGAGATAGTGCAGTGGTCTCCAGATGGAGATAACTATGCGGTGGTGTTGAATGACAGAGTGGACATTTACACGCTGGATTCAGCGACCGTCATCGGAATCATCATGTTCCAAAAACGCATTTCATGTCTCACGTTTCTGAAGGTAAAGCGACTGAAGATGCATTCACACTGCAAAAAAAAGAAATAAGAAAATGAAAAACAAAATGAGTAAAAGAAATACTTCAATCAAGTCAAATTATAATGAGTATTTGTAAATTATCTGCCAATGGTGTGAGAACGTTTTTCTTAGTGAGACGACTTGAAGCAAGACCTCTTTTCTTGAAACAAGCAAATGTACCTTCCTCTATTAATTCTAGGCTAGTTAATTTATCTTCTAAGAAAAAAATAACGTGATTTCTTGTTTAATTTCAAGATTTTTTGGCTTGTCAAGAATGTATTTTTTGCAATGCACAATGTCAGTGTAATGTTTCAAGCCTCCCTTGATCCCTGATTGTGTTTTAATAATTGTGAATGGAATAGAATTAATTTTGATTAACTATTTTTGGTTTTTTTACAATAGCTGTTTTTTCATCTGGTTGTAAGCATGTGTGTGCTTAAAAAGTCACACTCAAAACTTTTAGAACTTTTATTTTAAATGTTTTATTTCTAAGCTTCTGAGTGGGAGTCACTTAATACCAGTACGTAACTGCATACGAACGGAATTGAGATTTTATCAACCACTTTTCCATTTCCGGGTCATTGGGAGCTGGAGCCAATCACAGTTATTCTTGGCCTGAAGGTGGGACAAAATCAAATCAAATGTATTTGTCACAAACTTATACATACAAAATACAATGAAAAACAATTCAATTTAAAGTCAAAGTGCGATATGAATACAATAATGATGTAGAATGCAATAAAAGAACAATCGAAATACAATAAAATGAAATGGAAATACTTGTCTAAGTACAATGCAATGAAGATGTGTAATAAAAGCTGCAAGGAGTGTAAAGAAACCAATCAACCGGCTTAAGGCTGCCCACTGCTCCAGGTGTGTGTGTGTGTGTCACTCATTTTCAGATTGCAATTTTCATACGGCCCCTGGTGGCCAAATTCAATGTTAATAACTAAGTAATTTGAATTGTTCTGTTTTTGATGGGATCTTAAACTGCGAAAAGTGCTTAAAAATAGTGTAAAACTAAACTTAATGCATAACTTTTTTTTATTGTAAACGATGTAAAAATATGTGATTAATGTTACATGAGCGTATTGTGTATCAGAAGGAATTGCATTGTGTGTGTGTGTGTGTGTGTGTGTGTGTGTGTGTGTGTGTGTGTGTTCTAGAACTCTCTCTTGGCTGTGGCTGGAGACGACGAAAACGTCCGAGTCTTTGACGTGACTTCGCAGAAATGTGTCTGTGAGTTCAAGGCACATGAGAACAGGTGAGAGAACGCCAATGCGTTTTAAGAGTCACTGGTGTTCATCACGTGCCTTTTTGTTCTAGAATAAAAGCCATTCAGAGTTTCATGCACAAAGAATTCTGCGTCCTGGTTACGGCATCCAATGACGGATTCATCAAGATGTGGAAGCTGAATCTTGAGGTGGGATTCGTCCTTTACACCTTGCGCACGCTTTGCCACACTTATTCTTCTTCATCTTTTAGAGTCTGGAGAGCCCTGCTTTGCTCGGCCAGGTGAACAGCTCCGCCAGACTCACCTGCCTGTCGGTGTGGAAATCGACCGTTGTGGACCACTCCACCAAGCCTGAGACTTCTAAAGGTATTATTTAATATATAAAAGGTTATATATAACCTCTATATACCTTTATAATACATAAAAAACATGTAAAATATTTGATTCTAATGGTATTATTTAGTTTATCTTCATGTATATATAGAAATATATAGAACTCTATTGTAAATTACTCACAATGTATATTCTAGCAATATTCCAAATGGGCAAAACCCAGATTTCTCTCCTTTCTTGCCAAAATTGTATGTATGTACTATACTGTATCACTTGTAAATTTTGGACCGGAATTGTTAGTGTTGCACTGCATAGAAAGATGCTGTAATTTAATTGTACATGTATTTAACTTACTTTGTATATGTGCACAGTGACAATAAATGGATATTTCCATCACCTTGCTTCTATTCTATTCTAAACTAAAACTTTTCTAAACGCACGTGTGGCTTTTTGCCTATTTTTATGAGAATTACAGAACAAAAAATGTCCATTTTTGCTCGCAGCTGCAGCGGAGACCCTCACTCCGGCCGAAGGCAAACGTCTGAGGATACACGGCGAAAAGGTGATTGTAGAAGATGACCGCAGCTCTGTCAAAGCAAAGCCTAAGAAGAAAAAGCAAAAAGTTCAATAAAGTGTTTTAATAAAGGCATGTGTGTTTCTGTGTTGTCTTTTTCTAGTTCTTTTCTAGAATAATTTTCTTTTTCAGTTGTTTCCGAATTTTATTTTTAGTGTTAAGAACATTGTTACACCAACGACTTGAAAATTGATATAGGAACAAAATAATAATAATAATTGTTATATTAACAATAATGATGATATAAGATTTATTATATAACCGAATAGTAATAATTCGTAATAAATAGTAATAATCTTTTTAACATGCACAAAGCACAGTCCAAATAACTCACAATGAGAGTAAAATAGACAATGTTTAGTCATGATTTAAAATCACAGATTAGAATATAATAATAGCAATAATAATAATTTAATTCATTAGAAGTTTAGAAATAAATATACGGATCCAAAAAAACTACAAAAACTTGTGATTAAATCAATTATTGTGCAAGGAACATGTTAGTTCACTTGTTTTGATTTCTTGCTTCCTTCCTTGTTTAAAAATAGCAACTGAAATAAAAATTCGTTCAATCCGCTTTCAATGACTTTTATTTTGACACGCGTGTTTTTTTTTATTCCGGACGTTGGCGAGTCCGACTTTTTTTTCGCTTTTAGGCGGTAACGCATTCTTCTTTTTAGTATTAAAAAAAACGAATATCATGTCAGTGGATTGGATTGGCTTTGCTTATGCTACACTCATAACAATCGGAGGAATTGTGGGTTTTGTCAAAGCAGGTGAGAATCGAATTTAGCTTGTTTAGAAACCAGCATTTAAACAAATTTGTAATGTAATTAGAGTATATTTTCCAACGTCATTTAGTCATTTCAACATTTTCGCGCTTAATTGTGGAACAATTACACTTTACTTATTATAGCGTGCTGTACGATTCCTTCTGAATGTCCATCTTATAAGCAGTTTGTGGGCGGGAACTGTGTGAATCGGAACTTCCTTATTTGGTCAGAATCTTGTCACTTCCCGTCACAGGTAGTGTCACCTCTCTCGTGGCGGGAATGATGTTCGGTGCTGCGGCCTTCCTCGGCTCTTACCGGATGTCCAAGAATGGCAGAGATGTCTGGATTTCTATGGGTGAGGCATAGTTTTCAAAATCCACACATTTTTTACATTTTATTTATGTCAAATGAAGGACAACACACACACACACACACACACACACACACACACACACAGAAAAAAAACATACTTACTGTGTATTACAGTCATTATTAAACAGTCAATCAAGCAATAAGTAAATAATAACAGTGCATAGAAAAGTGCAATAATAAGTAAATAATAACAAATAATTCGACTGTACAAATGTACTAAAATACATGAAACATTTCATGTCAGAGTTTGAAAAAAACCTCTTTCATGTGGAAATATTTTCCATTAAAAAAATCCTCTACTTGTTATTGGGCATTTAATTAATAAGTTAGTTGTTTTATTTTTTTACAGTAATGCAGTAAAAATACAAAACACTGACGCATTCTGAAAAATAACAACAATAGAAAAGTAATTGTTTTCATCGACTTAATCAAAAATAAATTGAATTGTTATTAAAAATAAAGTAAATTATTTTTTACATTTAAAAACAAGTATACTGTTTATTCTTCCATGGTTGCAGCCACATCTGGATCTCTGACCACTGTTATGGGGGTGCGATATATCAGTTCATGGAAGTTGATGCCAGCTGGACTTATGACTTTATCAAGGCAAGAAGATGATTGATCTACCAATTATTAAATGATATAAAAATGTTTATCAATCTCTCTTAATCACAGCTTGCTGATGTTCTTGTGGATTGGCGTTAAAGTGCTGCGGTCTTCCCAAAAGAAAATATGAACCAGTGATGAAGCAAATGTTTTGTGTTGCTTTTTTCCTATGATTTTGTAACATTTTTGGATACATTCATCCATTATCTGGACCACTTTTCCATTTCTGGGACACAAGGAGCTGGAGCCAATCACAGCGACTCGTGGCCATGAAGGCAGTACACATCATGGAATGTTTTTTTATGTGTAAATAAAAAATGATTGATTAAACGAAGTGCCTTGATAAACGAAAATAAAATGTGTACGTTCAAAATGCTTTGAATTTCTTATGTTTTAAGACATCTGCTGCATTTACCGTAATTTGGTAAATGAACATTGCATGCAAACATTTTCAGTGACCTTGATGAACGGCAAAAAAGATGGAACATTCAAGTTTAACAATGACTGTAATTTACAGTCACGTAGTACGTATTTGTGTGCACGTTGAAATGTGATAAAATAAATATCAAATATTATTATTATTATATATTAATAAATAAAAAAATGTGTATTTATAAAACAAATGAAAATCATCTTTAACTTTTAAATTGTTCAAATTTAAAACATAGACACACAATAATATCTCTAATAAGTAAAATACATTACAAAAATAAAAAATAAAGAGACAAAACCAAGTAAAGATATAGAACAATGATCCAATTCACATAGGCTCCAAATATCTCCTTTGAAATTCTTCCTTAGGTGTGTTTTCCAATAAAATTGATCGGTTATTGTGAAAATAATATTACCAATTGTTGCACAAGTGCCACGTCATATTCATCCATTCATATTCAATCATTAACATAGTATTGAGAGATTTAGATGTCTTTTACTTATTAGTGCTATTATAGTGGGTGTGGGTTTTCACTATCAATTTAATCATATATTTTTAAATATTGTTTTTGCATTTATTTTTTTATTCCATTTCAAAACACACACACACACACACACACACACACACACACAGAGCAAATAAAAACAGACTTTCAGATTACAGTCATTATTAAACAAACTGATTTTTTGTTGTTCGTCACTGAAAAAAGTTTGACCAAATAAAGATAAGCGCAGCAGATGCCTTAAAACATCATACGAAATTCAAAGCATTTATCGTATGTTTTACACAGAACATTTATATAATAAATAACTGTAAGTGAAAATAACTGAAGTAACTCGGTGTTAAATAAAGTCTCGGGTCGCGAATATATCTCCTATAGACGCGCACCGACTCTTTCGTTTGTCGTGGCCGATCTCTTAGGGTCATTACGGTAAGGTGGACCCGCACTGTCAGCACTGGCCGATGTCAGGTGATCCACCGACGGCTCCGCGTAGGTTGGACTGACGGAAAACACAAAATGACATTTCGGAAAGACAAGAGCATCGTTTTCGACACACGCGCCGCCGCCACCCGAGATCTCCGCAAGTGATGGCGCGCTAGAGCCGTGTGTGTTGCGTATTTATGACCGAACATCAGCCGTGAGCGCCCGGCCACATCATCACCATCATGGGGCTGTGCTACAGTCTCCGTCCGCGCTTGTTCGGGGACCTCAGCGGCTCCATCTCCAACGCCAACTCGGAGTCCGACCACCAGTCTCCCGAGCCCGGGATGACCATGATGCCGTCCTGCGTGCGGGGATCCAGGCGGCGCGACGAGGACTCTAGCGGGAAGACCTCCTCCACCTCGCCGTTACGCACCGAGGAGCTGAGCCGTGGAGCGCTGATACAGAACGGCGGCGGAGGTGGAGGAGGTGGTGGAGGTGGAGGTGGTGGAGGAGGCGGGAAGCGGAGGCTCCAGCTGCTCCAGACTCCCAGCAGCGCCCAGAAACACAAGAACTGGGACAAGCCGGTGGTGGTGGAGGAGAAGGAGGCCGAGAAGGAGGCCAAGAAAGTCAGTAAGAACATCGACCGGGCCCTGAAGGAGCTCAAGCGGGAGTACAAGCAGACGCATCGGCTGCTGCTGCTGGGTGAGTGACGCGGGGATTCTTCTGCTGCTTCTGCTGCTTCTTTTCCCCGTTATATTTGGTTTGACTTTGTCGTTCTTCTCGGGGAATTGACGTCATTGCTCCGGTGGGGCAGCGGCGCGGACACACATGTCGTGTCCCGGTCTGGGTGTTTCCGCAAATGTCTCGCGTGTTTATGTGTGTAGTGTGTTGAGTAAACGCAACGCGGTTTTATAAATAGAACGGCTTGCACCGAGGTTTGCGTAGAGTCATTTTATAAACAGTGACACGCACGCGTAATGCATACATACACACACGCACACACACTTAATGCTTAACATATCTAAAGCCCATGTAAACACACACACACGCACACGCACGCACACTTAATGCTTAACATATATAAAGCCCACGTAAACGCACACACACACACACACACACACACACACACACACACACACACACACACACACACACACACACACACATAATTTTTTGTGTGTTATACAGTGTGTATGTAAATAATGCTTATACACGTATATTAAATTTTGTATAAGTACAGTAGTATAAATAAAGTATAGTAAATCTGTCATTTAAAATAGATTGTATTACATTGGACAGCACAATTAGCATAATTAGAAATGTTTGCGCGTACAAGTGTGTGTATTAGATTATGAAAACATTTTTACCAAATATTGTACAGCACAAGCAAATAATTTGATTTGGATTTACTCTTGCATGGTTTGTAAAAAAAATATTCACACACACACACACACACACACACACACACACACACTCACACATTTTTGCAGAATAGTGTATTACAATTCCTCTTTATTGTGGGCTATAGTTATATACGCACATTCAGTGAATTCAGGATTGGTGTGTTTATACATAATGCTGAATGTCCAATTTTATAGAATTAAAAATATTTAATATGCAAAACAAAATGCAACACGTGATAATTTCAACCATTTGATTAACTTTTTACAGCAACTTTACATAACTCTTGGACAATATTAGAATGCATCGAATCTTCAAGGAAATATCAGTAGTTCACGTGATTTATGGAAACTAGCAATGAAAATGACCAAATGGCAATTTTTATGTAAAAACGTGAAAAAAGTTCTGAAAGAATTTAAAGCTGCTGATGTATGTTACTGTCAGGAATTGATGCTGTGATAAGATACTGGTGTAAGTCGTGGTAAAAGAATTAACCTTTTGAACTCTGACAACTCGACACTTGCACACGTCTCAATAGTTATTCATTTTGATTCTGGTTTTTTTTTTGTTTTGTTTTGTTTTTTGTTTGTTTTAATGATACTGAAAATAGTTACGGAATAGTTTTTAAATATTAGAGTGATGAATTGTGACTTTCCTAATAGTTTTCCATTTTTAGTGTTTGGTGTGGGATAGTTATCCGTGTGTTTGGTTTTAAAAGGCATCAGTTAAATTTACGTGTCAAATACGTATTCTAAGGCAAAACAAGATTTTGTGTGAGTTTGAGCTTTTTTTAAAGCTTTTTTTGCATGATGTTTGCACACTTGATCTTGTTGTTATAATTACAAATAGTTAAGATTACTAATATTTCTTCTAATTTAATGGTTATTAGTTTAGTAGCATTAAATTGACTTACTAGTACTAACTAGTAGCTGCATTAAATTTCAAGAACTTTATTTATACAGTTTATTATTAAAATTATTGCTTTTTATAAACAGAATAATATTATATGAATTATTACCACACATAAATACTTATTGTTTGTATGACTATATAATTTATACTTTATACATTTAAAAGAAATAGCTACAAAGTATATGCAATAATATAAAAAAAAACAAATACATTTAAAATAAATAAATACACTTTAAGCAGCTGTTTATATAAAAATTATAAAAATTGTTATTTTGCAATTTTATATAAAATGTATCAATTATTATTGTTGTTGGTTTTATTATTCTTATATGAAATAATAAAGTAAATAATTTAATGGAAAATAATGATACTTATATAAAATTGATAACCTGGTTTTCACAGTTGCAGTAAAAGTAGCTGCATTAAATTGACTAACTAGTACTAACTAGTAGATGCATTAAATAGCAAGAACTGTTGAACTGAACAAGAACTGAACAATCTGACAATGGCTAGGAAAACAAAACTCTAATCGATACATTATCGATAGTTAGTTTGTCCCAGTTAGTTGGGCCGAGAAGGCTCCCGCACCTTTAACTGAGTTCATCAGTTCATTTTGGTGAAGATCTCACAAAGTTTATCCTGAGTTTTATGGCGGGCTATTTTTAGCTCAGCAGAATGACATCCTGAGGAATATCTCTGTACAAGTTGTACTGTAACCCATTCAGTATCAGTGGGATATCTGAAAGCAGATAGCGCATGTCTTGAGTGAAGATTGGCTTCTTTTTATCTGTATAAACCTTTTAAAAAAGCTCCAAGTGTTTTTGATGTTTCCTGTAATTCACTTTTCCATATACTGTATATCGATACATTATTGATGGAAAAACTACATTGTTCAGTGTGTGCAATTTTATATATTTGTATATAACATTAGTAAAATAAACAATTAAAATAATTATATTTGTAATACAAAATACATATTATTTTTGATTATATTATGATTCCACATAAATACATATTGTTTGTATGACTATATTGTTTCTACATTATACATTTATAAGAAACAGCTTCACGGTATATGCAATAATACAAATTTAAATGCATGTTTTTTTTTTAATGAATTTTCATTTATTATTGTTGTTGTTTTTTTTTATTATTCTTATATGAAATAATAAAGTAAATCATGTAATGAAAAATAATGATACTTCTATTAAACTGAAAGTTGGCTTTCACAGTTGCAGTAAAAGTAAACGTTGCATAAACATTACGAGAACAGAAGCGTATTAATTAGTTTTACATCCATCTTAGTCGCGATCACGAGCAATGAGATGCGCTGTAATGCAGAACTATTTGTGATTAGCATCAAATATTTCGATTTGGGTAATTTTTAAAATGTAAATCACAATTTCATTATTTTTCTATTTCACATTAGGAATAAAGTAGACTGAATATAGAAATTATTTCTGCAAGAAGAGCAAGATAGCATAAAACTGTGTAAATGGATCAGTGTAAAACCAGTCATGCTCCCATCAGGACCACAGGACCTAACAACACATCTGATGCTAGCAAGAACTGTTACTCATAAGAGCAGTGCTCTACTAAACTTCTTCATTAATTCCTCTAATTATCTCGTTAGATACATTTTAAATTTGGTTTGTTTGATGTTCACAACCTGTGCATTAATAAGCAAAGATTAACAAACAAACAAGCAAGCAAACAACCACACAAACACATTTATATAAACATGTTATACTTATATATAAAGATGAAAGAACATGAACATTTCATGCAATACAAAGTGTATACAATGTGTTTTTATTTAAACAACTAAAACAATAAAAAAAATGCAAGTAATAAAAATAAATAAGCAAGTAATAAATAAAGCAAATAAATAATTAAATTAATTAAATAAATAAATTGATCTTCAATCATTGTCAATCTTTTTTAAACCGAATGTTACAATAAATGGAGTCATATAAATTAATCATAGCATTTGCAATTTTGGTTAAACTACAAAACAAATAAGTAAAGGAAAAATAAAAAAAAACTTTTTTACTCGAAGCAGTGCACAGTTGTGTATGGGATTGTTGTTAAATAGACAGTGGTTTTTAGTTCCACTTCAGTGTGACCTATAAAAGTGATATAATAGCAGCAAAAAACGGATACAAAAGCTCAAAAAGACAGATATGTGATGCTGTTTGAACATTCGTAAAAGAGTTAAACTCAAACAAACACAACTACTCGACTATCAGTCTCTTGTCTATTATTTGATTTCATTTTTTAATGCATCATGCTAAATGGAGTTGTGGAACCACAGCCATGACAAACTCACTGAATAAACCTTGGTTTCATTAGTTTTAGGATTTAGATAAAGATGTTTAGCGATCATAATTTAGCCAGTTCTTGTCATGTTGCGCTCTTGATGTTGTCTATCTATCTATCCGTCCATCCATCTTTGTTAGTATCCGTCTCTATCTATCTATCTATCTGTCTGTCTGTCTGTCTGTCTGTCTGTCTGTCTGTCTGTCTGTCTGTCTGTCTGTCTGTCTGTCTGTCTGTCTGTCTGTCTGTCTGTCTGTCTGTCTGTCTGTCTTTCTGTCTATCTATCTAAATAACTGTGTGTGTGTGTGTGTGTGTGTGTGTGTGTGTGTGTGTGTGTGTGTGTGTGTGGTTAGTTATATACGTATCTTTTATAGCCTTCACGTGGCTGTGACATCACATTTGATCCTCCATGGATGTGTAATGATGTAATTTGATGTTGTTTTTTTTAAATGATGTTTTGTTTTCTCATGGTTTGCTGCTCTAACTACTTTGGTTCTCCAGGAAACGCTTTTCATGTTAAGCAGTGTATTTTTAATATCCACTTCTCCTTTACGAAGTCGAGCTGTGAGGTCAAGTTGTAGGACAAGTTAGGCCGCAAAGTTGCGAGAAAGATGGACGGATAAAATTGTCCAAAATGTGGTGGCATGCTGAAGCTCAAAGTCTGGTATTTAGGGCACAAGCCCAGCTCCGAAAAAGAAAAAAACACACCATCCCCCTTCCACCAAACTTCCCTCTTGACACAAAGCAGTCGGACAACAACTGTTCACCTGGTAACACCAGACGGAGAAGTTTTATTCGTCACTCTGGAGAACAGGTCACTGCTTTAGAGGTTCGGATGCTGCAGTTTGGACGTTATATCTTCATAGCTGAATTTCTATTGGTCACAATGGCCAATTAACGTATTTATGCCAATAGAAGCACCGCCTTTTTCCAATTTCAGACACACATTGGATGTGCTTTAATACGCATATTTCAACTAAAGCTCCCATTTCTAGTCGGGAGCATTCACAAATAAATGGAAATACGTCGTCTTTTTGCAGTGATGTGCTTTTGCGTTTGGTGCTCTTTTTCTTTAAATAATGGTTCCGGAGGCAGACATGCATATATGCTTTTATTGGCTCAGCAACAGAAATAAAGAGACATTAGATATGAGATGACAGTGGCTAAGCTACGATACCTCAAATGCAGCCGAATTTAAAATGTATAATTAACAGATAAAAACGGATAAAAGAAATAAAGAAACCTTGTCCACTCAGTGACACGTAGCAGTGGTTAAATAACACTAAAAGAAATAAAGGTAGAAGAAAGAAAAATTTATTAAATTGAATATAATAACATGGCGAATTCTGTTCTCTGTCTGCCACTTGAAAAGAGGTGAAAAGATACGCCCATATATGGACATAGGAAGTGGAATCTTGCACCCCTCCTGGAGATGGACTCTACTACATTTAGAAATAATACTTAACGTCAATGTTTTTTACATCTGATATTCAAGTAAAAGAATCACAATGTAGGTTTATTATAAGAAGTAAAAGAGATATTTTGAAATGTTTCAATTATTTATTATTTAGGTTTCTGGAAAATATGAAGGTGCTTATATTCGCATATTAATAGAAATGTTATTTTGTTCTTGTAAAAAATGGTTGGTGTAGCGGGTAGGCTAATTCATAATAATTTTTGTTTTATTAAAAATGTTTTTGTGGGCAGCGAGGAGAAATAATTAGAGACTGATTGGACACGACTCTTTTTGGTAGAGTTGATAAGAAATCTATATCTATTTATATGAAGTTTATATGAAATTGTGGGTTTCCTCTGGATCTCCGGTTTCCTCAGCGTAGTCTACCACTGCGACGTGTGTGTGGTTTGTAAACTGAACTTTGTCACCTTGTAAATAGCTTTTATCATTTACTGAAGGTGTACTTTGGTTCTAGTGCCCTTACTAAATGTGACCTGCTAATTGTAATGAAAGCGTAATGGACAAAACTGATTTGAGCTTTAGTTTTTAGTCACAATTACAGCAACATGGGATCAGTTTAGACAAAACGCTGTGCATTGTGAGTCATGGAGTAATGTAAGATAAAACACGCACACCAATTTTAGACATATAGAAGGATATTTGTTTACAGCATGTATACTAAAAAGATGCTTTTGTGTTTTTCTTCCTCTTGGCGAGTGGCATGTTTCGCCATAATGTCCTAATGATTCAACAAAGCAACCTTTTATGAAAGTCGTGTGTGTTTTATAGACAGTCTTGTTACAGAGAACTTCTGTGTTCAAAAATTAGCAAAGATTTTCTGTGATCGTTTAGTGATACTAAAACAAAGAAAATATACATATACACACACACTAGTATATGCATATATCACCAATCCGAGGCTGCTACAATTTCGTTATACCATGTTTAATGACAATAAAGAATTCTGATTCTTGTTGGAGTTAAAAGTCTAATGTTTATTACCAACTAATTTTGAAAACCGCTTCAGTTGTTTATTACACATTTAAAGTTTAGATTAGTTTAATTTTAAAGATTAGTTTAATTTTGAAAACACTTTTGAAAATATTGTCAAGTGTCAATGTCAAGATTATGTTCTTTTTTTCGTTTGTTTTGTATTTTTTGCATAGTTTGTGATGTCGTTAAGGAGATTATTGCCACTTAAAAGCCACATTCGTAACAAATCGAATTAGCAATGCGTTTTAAAAACAATACAACAAACGTGGATCGATATGGAGGCATGTGACCTTTCCGACTTCCGGTTGAAAAGGCGTCTTCGTTGTTTCCGTTCACATCCGCTCCGCATTCGCTCTTCAGAGTCCAGACGCGCGAATCGACTCTCGGTGACACTTTGCAACAGTTTTTCTGCTTTCGAACCGTTATTTCCGGGTGCGACAGATAGAGGCAGTGCCGAGTTACACAGCACAGCGGAGACAGCCAAAGGAGATCAGAAAAACACAGGGAAGGGAAGAGCAGAGCAGAGCAGAGCAGAGCCTGGCAGGGGCTCGCGGAGACCCCCGATCCAGATGCAAGTTCACATCCCACCCGACGGATCGATATGTGATCGACTGGATCAATCCCGTCACCTGAATGACGCCGGGGCCGGTTGATACACTGTAACGAGGGAGGAGAAAGAGAGAGAGAGAGAGAGACAGAGACAGAGAGAGAGAGAGGGGAGAAAAAACCTTCCCGGCGACCTTTTTTTTCCTCTCTTCGGTCCATTGTGGATGATTTTCGCTTTCTGGCCTCGAGATCGGCTTGATCGATTGACGGATCGGGCGCGCGTGGGTACGATGGGGTGTTTGGGCAGCGGCAAAACCGAAGACCAGCGCATCGACGAGAAAGCACGACGAGAGACCAACAAGAAAATCGAGAAACAGTTGCAAAAAGAGCGTCAGGCGTATAAAGCCACACACCGACTGCTGCTGCTGGGTAAGCGAGGCATGACAGCCGCGTTTGACAGCTCCGAACACGGGAAGAACACGAGTGTCTGTGCGCGAGACTTTTTTTTTTCTTTTCTTTTTTTTTTTTTTGCCCGCGCTCACGCGACTGTGTTTGCCGCTTCTTGTTCCTCACAGGGGCCGGAGAGTCGGGGAAAAGCACTATCGTCAAGCAGATGAGGATCCTTCACGTCAACGGGTTTAATGCGGAGTGAGTAGACCGCTTTTAGTGCCGCGTCTTCGGGCTGGACGAGTGCTGGGCCTCGGCACGAGATAGCGCAACATGCTAGCGACATCTCGGCTACATTGACGGATGTGTCGGAAGCGGAATTGTAGCAAGTGACTCCAAAGTGTCTTTATGTAACACGCAATTCGTTTGTTAAAAAGACGCCGTTTTTTGTGCCCTCTTTTAAATGACATTTTTTGATGTTTGTTGATTAATAAGCTGCCACTCTTGAGTAAAAGTGCGGACACCCTACTGTAAAAAAAAGTCCAATTCCAAGAAGACTTGAGTAAAAGTCGTGAAGTATCTAATTGTAAAAGAACTTCAGTATTTTTTACTCATGCTAAAATAAACACTAAGAAATGTGGGGGGAAAAGAAACTGTTTATTTATGAGGTTTTATTTCCTAATATAGAAATGAAATTTAACAACTCAATGTTTCAAAATGGCAGAATAAGATGAACAATAATAAAAGTTCAAAGGAACAGTCAGTCTCAGTCAAACTGTGTAAAAAAAATGCAAAAAAGTGCAACCTCTAATTCACTTCCGTGTAGTCTAATGTAGTCCAGCAGAGAGTAAATGTTGCTTATATTTTTTGTATACCCGGTACAAAAAGTAGCCAAAAATATTGTTCCGTTTACTCAAGTACTTTACACCCCTGAATAAAGTTTCTGACAAGTTTATGGATTCTGGAGGATTTAAGTGAACTACATTTCCAGATCCAAATCCTCTTCAGGTTTGAGTTTCCTGAAACTCGAACCCACAACCTGGGTGTTACTAGCACCATTGATTTACGTAATTACCCAAAGGAGAACGAAACTAAGTAGCGATGTTTACCAAGCTTTTGTTTACAGTATGTTTGTATAATCAAATTATGGGCATATAATGAGTCACTCGTAAAGTTTCAAGTACATGAATAAAATGTGGGATTTATTAGAATATTAAATTAAAGTACATATTCTAAATGTTCCATTGGCGGTAACTTGTTTTTCATTTTCGGTGCTTGTTTTTGTTCTCAGGGAAAAGAAACAGAAGATTCAAGATATTCGCAAAAATGTGAAGGACGCCATCGTGGTGAGTTTCTTGTGATATTTCTTCCTCTTTATTGTTGAGCTGCGATGTTGATCTCCGTCCTCATGGTTCCTCGTCTGATTCCAGACCATCGTGTCTGCAATGAGCACTTTAATACCACCCGTCCCACTGGCCAATCCCGAGGACCAGTTTCGGATCGACTACATCAAAAGCATCGCGCCGCTGTCTGATTTCGATTACACACAAGTAAGAAGAGACCTTTTTTTGTTTAACTTTATTTTATTTTATTTTTTTTAATAATTAAGTTTATTAATTTTCTGCATCATGAATGACTTTAGAACAGTGCAAATGTTTGGGATGTTGTGAATATTGTGCACTATAATCTACAGGATTGAAAATCTACATGCTTTTTTGTGGGATTGGACAATAAGTAGAAGTTGAACTTTACATGAAACCGTCTTTTTAACAATAAAAAGAGGTTTTATTGAACAAATAAAAGCGTAAAAGTAATTTAGCAATTCGTCTTTAACACACTGGTTTTAATAATTTACATTTTTGTCACTGGTTTACGATATTTTACAACAAATTTTTCATCAGAATTACAGTAAGTTCTTATTATAAAAAGCAAATCTTGAATATATCTTGAAGCAAAATCAGACAAAACTAAAACAAAATTGAAATTACTTTTTATTTGTTCCTTAGCGGGGAAATTGCAGCTTACAACAGCCGATAAAAATATATAGAAGAGTAGAATATATAAAAAATATATATAGATAGATAGATAGATAGATAAGCACACATAAACATAAAACATAAACATAAATCAATAAATAAACATAACCATAAATAGCACTGCACACATCCAAACACTGGAAATTATATTACTGGACTATGAAATGACTTCTCACATTTTAAACTTTTTTGAAAATGTTTTTTTTGCTCTTGCTGCAAAAACTTTGCTAAGCTGGCTTTAGTCTTATACTTAAGTCTGTAGTTGCTGTGATATTAAGAACTTTGACTTTCATAGTTTCAGAAATAGACTGTCCCCCCATGTTGTGTAATAGAATGATCAGCGCAGCTTTTGTTCATTCCTTTTTAGACGACATTGCATTAATTTAGCTAAAGGCAAACAGAAGTTGGGTTTTATAAAGTTGTGTGTGTGTGCACACACTCCCACCGACTAAGATTGGAAATAAATCATCTTGATCTGAAGATCGGTGTGAGACTTAATGTTCTACCCAGACACCACATAGCGCTACAAGCTAATCCAATGAATGGAATACAGTGTGTACTTTTATTGCAGGAACACGTAAATTTGCCGTTTCTTAAAGGTTAAACAGTTTATAATAAGTACAGTAGATACCGTAATTATCAACACAACCAACTTGATCTTGCTATATTTAGGATTTATTAAATGAGTCGCATCTTTATTGTTACAATATAATATATATAGCGTGTAGTAAATATTTTAAATTCAAGTTTTATTTGTCACATACATATTATACGTTGTACAACATGTAGTGAAATGTGTTTAGTGTTTTGTAGTATTATTTAGTATTATATACACACATATTTATAATTATACAAAATTAACAGAAAGGTAGACGAAGTGTTAATATCTCATGCATTATGAAAACAATAAATTATAAACTGCAGCGTACACATACTAGCACGGTGTGTGTTTCAAGAGAGTGTGATTAGTGTAAACTGAGAGTATTAAAGTCACTCACTCTCACTCACTCACTCTCTCACTTACTCACTCTCTCTCTCTCTCACTCTCTCACTCACTCACTCACTCACTTTCACTCACTCACATTCAAATCTATAGTCTCTTATCTACCTGTTTTCAATGCTATTTGACTGAGGAAGCAGAAATGTGATGCGTGTGACATACATACAAATACAACATTTAACCTTTTAGTGTCTTTGTTGTGATTTAGTTTTAAATTCCAAATGGTTGTTCCCAAATCTCAAATGGTTTCCTATAAATGCAGTTTATCCTCTGTCATGTTGCACATAAAGATGCTTGTAGTCATATTTGAAGTATTGTGTGAAGTCGCTGGAAGAGAAATGTCGGCCAGCGTGATCACTCCTATTTCCAGAAGCGCCGAAAGGCTTTTAAACAGCAGTATCAATGTTTGCTGGAAGTGTGTGGCTGTACTTGTTAAGCTAAACTTATTTAACTTTTTACGTTTGAGTTGAAATAAGTTTGAAATATTGAGTTATGAGGTTCAACGGCGTTTCTCTTTCTCCGCAGGAGTTTTTCGACCACGCAAAGAAGCTCTGGGACGACGAAGGCGTCAAAGCCTGTTATGAAAGATCCAACGAGTATCAACTCATCGACTGTGCGCACTAGTAAGTCCAGCTTTACTTCCTGCTGGTGGACTCATCACATCTTAAAATGCACCGGCTGACTTTTAAAGCTTTTTAATACCACGATCCATTCCGGTTAGTAATCGAACTACATCGAGACGTGTTCGCCAAAATAATCCAAGACGTACAGTACATGATGTGAAACTGTCATCTCTTTTGTTTCAAACATTCATAACTTTTCATAATGACAAAACATGATGCAAATTTGAAAATAGCATAAAAAAATTTTTTTTGTTACATTTTAATAGTTTTTTGCATTAAATTTAAAATTTAGTGCAAAAACTTAACATCCGCTGGGTTCTCATTCTCGCTGGCGTTCTTTGGGGTTACGAAGTGAGGGTTTGGTCCAAATAAGTGACAGATATTTTGCATACGGTTTGTAATTACGTTTTGTTTAAGTTCTGTCGGTCCAAAAAAGCAAAATAAGCAAAATTGACTGTTGTAGAGCTGCACAATTCATCGTTAAAAGATTGCGTTGTGGACAATAATTTTCCCCCCTACAAATTAATCATTGTTTGATAAGTATTTCAAAAGTGCTTTTAAACAGAGCTAATCGTTTGGTCCACAACTGTACATAATACTGTTGATATGTTTTATTTTTAATTGGTTTAATAGTGATTTTTTTTCTTTACATTACTTTTACAATTATTTTTCAGTCCATTTATTTCAATTTAAAGCAAAGAGCAATATTATTATATTGCTGTTTGATGACCTGATTTTCAGGCTTTCATATTTAAAAGAAAAAAAAATATCCAGAATTGTGAAAGACTCGTGGAAAAAAAAACGAGCTTCTCATTTTATCCAGAATCGTGCAGCTTTACTATTGTCAATGTATATAACACACACACACTTTACACATAGTATAAAACACACACGATTTTCGCAGGTTAAAAAAATGACTGAAATCATCTAGACCGCTGTGGATTTTGTGCACCGTTGGCTTTTTTTTGCAGACACGTTGGCTTTTTTTATTGCGGACAAAAGTGTGTGGTGTGTCAGGTAGAGAAGCGTGAGCGGGCGTGGTCGGGTCATGAGAGTTGGTCAGCAGCTCGGTAGGACACAGATACCATCACCAGCTTGTGCGGAGCCTGACACATAATGGCGACTGTTGTCTCTCCGTCAGAAAGGCCCCGAGATACTGAGCGGATCATACATTCACCCCGCTGCTCCCTACACAGGCGCGCTCTTTGTGGACCAGTTTTACAATACTGAGAATTCCTCCATTATACAACCTCAGATCAGCACCTTCTCTGTTGTGTTTGCTGTGATCCAGGGGTGTGTGATGGTTGTGTGTGTGTGTGTGCGACATTTATCCAAAAAAAATATTTGCGCTTTCGTGACGACATCACGTCATGTGATGCGTCTATGGCGGACACAGTCGTGTGGATTTCATTCACATTACACACGTTCGCCTGAGATCTCCTAATAAGTGCGGAGTAAAGCTTTAGTTGAGGAAGGGTTTGTGCTTAGATAGCAAGGAAAGTGATTTACGTCGTGCTTTACTAAGATTCCAAAGTGTGGAACAGATACTATAAACCATCGGGGGGGATTCAAGTCATATATACACAGATCTAAGAATAGTTGTAGCTTGTCATGTTTTATTATTTATGCTTTTTTTTTTTTTAAACTGCTCATGTTACTTTTTTTAGCACGCTTATACAGGAGAGATTGTGTTCGGGGGATTTCTGTTTTATTTCAAATTGTTTTGTTTTTTTTTTATTATTATGTAACTATTGTTCTCATTTGACTCTTGGTTCTTATATCTATATTAAGACCAAGTACTTAACCCTTAATAGTCGCACAGTGGAGTAATTTACAGTGCTCTGCATTTAATCCGACGAATAGAGGAGTGTCTATACACAATGAAGAGAACACACACACACACACACACACACACACACACACACGCGCGTCTGGAGAATCTCTTCAGTTATTGTGTAGTAGTGATTTTTGGGTCACATGTCTGGCTTCCCGCAAGTCTACTGAAACTTCCCATAATATTTTAAAACAATAATGTTTATATATATATTTTTACGCCGACATTTAAACTAGGGATGCACTATACTACTTTTTTGGAATACGAGAACTTGCCGATACAGAGTACCTAATAAAAACATAATTTAAATGGACATGTAACAGCTTTAGTCATGTAATTTAACAAAAAAAAAGTGCTAGTTTGGAATTAAGAACGTTTATTTAAAACGAAAAGCATGTTGTATCACAGAATGAATAATTATTTTTAAAAAAAATGTATACAGTGACCGTGCAACTCGATTCTTTTTTCTCATCTTTTTCCCGGTGCTTTAAAAGAAATAATACACAGTTAAAAAAATGTTTTGTATTTGTTTTTCATTGTCAGATCAAATATTTAAAATGAACAAAAATACTTCTCAAAGATTTTAATCTCCTGTTGGTACATTATTCAAATCAAATGTTGTAGGACTTCAGGTCTCCTCTGTCTACTTGATCTCATTGGTAGAGCTGATGTTTCTACCAAATCTTTATTTTGGTACCAACGTAGGAGGAGTTGACCAAGATGGGTGAGCTTAACAAGGTTCTTGCTCAACCTAGAGGGATATGTGTGACGTGTGAGAGTAACTGGTCTGGGAAAGGCTAGTGTCTGGGCTGGACTGGTGGCCTTTTAAGTCTCTAGAGGCGTTAGAAAGAATAGGTCCTTCCTGGCATTGGGTCAGCAGATGGACCTATCCTTTCAATGAAACAGCAAGTGGTCACTTTTTCTGATGGTGGTCACACACAACGGCCTCTAGTAGAAGACACAATTCATCCATGTCAGTGCAGACCTTGCTAAAATGTCTTCAAAGTTCTGTAGACCTTTGCAGGCCGAACGTTGCAGTGACACCGAGTCTGTTTGAACTGCTGGCCCTAGTTGAGATCACCAGAGATCTCAAGGTGTCTTGAAGATCTACCACTGTGTAGGAAGCTAGATGGTGCTGCACCAAGGGAATTCTCATTGGCGGAGAGGGTGGACTTCCTTCCACTATTCTCAGTGGTGGTACCAAGAGATGGGTGAACATGCTTATGGCCACCACAATAGAGTCTTGCTGTCAGCCTAGGGGCACCTCGTGGAATTCCAGGTTGGAGCTCTGGGATCTCCATCCATTCCAGCTGTCTGGAGTCCGGAGAACAGTAATAGAAGCAAGAACACACTTGCCCAGATGATTATACATTTTAGAGCATATATGTGTCCAAACCTCTAAACTTAAATGGAGATACGGTAATTTGTAAATCCCCCACTCCTCTAAGGACCTTCTGTTGGGTGTCTCCTACTGCTCATACTAGTACTCTATTGTGTTCTCGATCATCTATGTTTCTGTGCAGTTTGGTTGAGATGATTGCTTGGTCAGGCTTCTGCCCAAACCATGCCCCTGGAAGTTGTCTTCCCATGTAATCCCTAACCCTAATCCTTTCAAGGTGCCATGCGAAGCACTTTCTTATCGGGTTGCCAACGTATATTCAACTAAAGATTATGAACAAGTCAACGTCCAAGCAGTCAAGCCTGCCGATGGGGAGATGGATGCGTGTGATTGGTTACTGCTCTGCATGGGATTTAATAGGACCTGAGGAAAGGGGAGAACTCTTTGCTCACCAAGGCTGTTGTTTATCGGAGACTTTATAACTTCACCATAATCTGAGCAGTGCTGATGATTCATGATAATGAAACGTTGGGGAATCAGTTGTGTTGTGCGGATTTAAGGATCGTTTAAGGCTTGGCACTGAAACTACAGCAATCTCGATGGGAGTTTCAACTAGTCCATCACCGATTCAGTCCATTTTAAACCACGGCTTTTCAACTAGTCCAGCACCGATTCAGTCCATTTTAAACCACGGCTTTTCAACTAGTCCAGCACCGATTCAGTCCATTTTAAACCACGGCTTTTCAACTAGTCCAGCACCGATTCAGTCCATTTTAAACCACGGCTTTTCAACTAGTCCAGCACCGATTCAGTCCATTTTAAACCACGGCTTTATAACTAGTCCAGCACTGTCTGGTTTAGTGGTGTAAAGCGATGGAGTGCTTATCGCGATATCTACTTCGCCCTTTGGCCTGAGAGCATCCGTTACGCCTCGTGATTTTCTTTTTCACTGTGCTGAAAACTGAAACTGTGGAAAAAAAAAGAACACCGTGTTTCTTTTTCTGGCTGGATTTGGAAAAGCCAAACGCGGATTGATGAGTGTTTGACGGGTATGGAGGAGGTGGATCTGGTTCTTCCCGAGACTGGTTTCTAGTCCTGAAGAATGGCTGAGGCTGTGGAGATTGTGGTCGGGCTGTCTGGGTCTGCTTCCCCTCCCTTTCTCTCCCCTCGCCAGAGCTTATGTAAAGGAACAGCGCAGCCGGGGCAAGCGGGCTCTATTTTTAGCCCGGCACTGCGGAGCACTCACTGGTGGAGGGTGTCACGTGTGTGTGCGCCGCCGAATCAAAGGGAGTATCACGGCACTGCGCGTAAACAAAGGAAGGTCAGAACGAGAAGGTGAGGCGAAGACGCTTAATACACACCAGACCCTCGTGCAAACGCTCCGAGGAAATAAATAAGCCAAAGCGAAAAAAAAAAAAAAAAGCCCGCCGCTTTTCTGCCTTTCCTCACATAGATACACAAACAAGCGTGCGCACGTGCGGCGGATAAAAATAGCCGCGGATTATGAAGCCCCCCTTTTTTTAGAACCTCGCCCGTTCTGTTTTGGAGATTTCGCCAGCCTTCGCAATGTAAAAATAGAGCCGCCTGGAAGCCCCCGGGACCAATGCGGATTATTAATCCCTGCGTTTGTGTGTTAGCCAGAGATTTGATGGGCCAAAAGTTGTTGTTTGAATCTATGTGGGTTAGTGTGAGTCTTTTTATAGTGTTTAAAAATAAAATCTTGTGCACGTCCTAACAAACTGTGTGTGTGATTGTTACATTGTAACGTTGGAGATTGTTGTTTATTAAATGTAACATTTCGTGACATGGGGAAAATAAGTGGCGTGGAAATGATTATTTAGGCAAGACGGATTTGCATGTCTATGTAAATGTATTGAAATATGGTTTCAACTGTGAACTATTTACATTTAAAGAGGATGAATGTTTAAAGTTTATTTTGGATAGTTTTATCATTTTAATTTAATACGTGCTTAGCTGGCAAGATTGTCGCACATTCGAGTCGCGTCCATATTTATTATTTGTAATTTTAATTCTATTCATTTTTTATATATCCAGAAATATATTACTTTTAATAGCATTATGAATTATTATTTAAATATGAAATTATTAATTAAATAAAAGGTAATGCATACTTTTTATAACTGCTATGAATTTTTTAATGTTTATAATGAAAATAATACTTTCTCATAGACCCCAGAAATGCACGTGACTTTTGATGGAATGTTTTACTGTAAACTTTCACTCAATTTTAGGTCCGTTTTTGGACACGGCTCAGAGTGTGTGGTATGTCATGCGTGTCGAAGCATTTGACTACGTTTAAATCAGTTAAAATGTTTTGTTTTGTGCAAATATAAAGAACTAAATCGCCAAGCTTCCAAGTACTGTAAGTGCAAAACTGTATCGATTTTTTTCCCGTCTTTTACTTTTTTCGATTTTTAAATACACAGAGTTTTTCGTACCTGATATGTTGTAGTTCTAGGTTGACTTTGTGAGGTTTTGGGTCAAAAATTGTGTCTAACGGCAGCGATAGGAATGTTAGTTTTGAGCAGCCACGACTGAAGGGCCGTTCCGCTCGATGAAACGTGTCTCGTATTGTTTGGTGGGAACTGGATTTACTGGTTTTGGACTGGTTTCAGGAACCGTTTCCCTGCTTTCTGATCTACATTCAGCCGTCTGCTTCTAAGCCGTGTTCGCTGTGGTAGTCCAGTACAATCTGGGCTTGATTATCATGTCTTTGGTACAGAACATTCTAGAGTCTCTGGGAAACCACAATCAGAAAACAGATGAACAGATGCTATGTTATTTTTGGCATTAGCGATTTAAAAAGTTTTCATCAAAACATATTTGTTTATTTTTAAGAACAATCAGTTTGTATATTAACATAATTATTGTATTGTGAAGTTGCGTGACTTTTTTTGTCTAATATTTATCTAATATAATTTCAAATGTAGACTTTTGTTGCATATGAATAAATGCATTTTCGTTAAAAGTTTCAAAACCGATCAATATCTGATAACAATCAGAAAACAGATTAATAAATGCAAAGTTATTTTTGGCATTAGTGATAAAAAAATTTTTATGAACACATAAATACACATTTAAATTTAAATTGAAACAAAAAAAGTATAAATACACATTTAAATGTTTTTAAAATCAAAAAGAATGAAAATTGATCTTTTTTTTCCAAAATTGTCTTTACTCATAGCAATGTTTTAGTCAAAAATATGGTTTTTGGATTTTTGTGAAGTTGTGTAAATTATTAAAAGCACATTTAATAACAATAATAATAATAATAATGCATTTAATTTATTTGGCGCCTTTCGAGACCCTCATGGTCACCTAATTTGATTGACTATTTTGTCTAATATTTTGTCATTTCGACTATTTTATTGCATATGAAGAAACACGTTTTTGTTAAAAGTTTAAAAACGGATCAATACGGGAGCGAAAAAAGTGACCTATTTTTGCACGTTTATTTGGGAGGCTTTAACTTTATGTATTTAAGATATGTGGTGTTTTTATTGTTGTGCAGTCGCAGGGTTTCTCTATAATAAATGGCCTGTATGTGCATCATTTGTGTGACTTTGAGCTGAACACACATCCACATTTATTTCCAAACTGTTCTCAGGACTGTAAAACTGGACTTGCTGTGATCATTTCCCCCTTAAGACATACAGAGTTAGTGTCTTTGACGTCTGTTTCTTGCTTCCTGAGCCTTGTTGGGGCAGATTAGGCTCTTTATATAAAATCAAAGATTTTATTCTATTTGAATTGAAGGAACCAGCACAACTGGATGAGGTTGAGTCAGCAGTGCGTGCTCAGGCCCTCTGGTGGCCATATGTGGAATTACACATGCATTGGCCTTTGCCTTTCTCCCCACTGTTGTTTAAAATGATTTAATATTAAAAAAAAAAAGTGTGTTTTGTTTAAGTAATTAGCGAGAATTATTATAATGTGTTTGAATTTCTGATGAACTTCTTTAAACATTTATTTTGTAAGCCCACGGTGTATATAAGTCAAGCGCTTTAATTTTCTTTTGAAGTATATCAAGAATCTGAAATTTCATAATTCGATTTGGACTAGGCATATGCTACCAGTATTAAGCCAATAACTGGTTTTGTGTAATATTTAAAAAAATATCAATATTGCATAACTTTGTTTAAATAACTTTTGTTTTTAATCTTTTTGTTTTTTGATGCCATAAATGCGTTCATTTTTGCTGCCGTTGTCTGCAGTTTTTGCGGCAATATTTCCTTTTTTTGTCAAATCTGTCCATGGTACAAATTACAGAAATTCTTATTCATTTTTAGAATTTTACAATTTCAGAAAGCTTTGAAAACGCCCTTGATTTATGAGCCTGAATAAGTAACATCTAAAGGGATTTTAGGATTTTAAATTTGCAAAACTTGAAATAATGTAATGAAATAATATATTGAGCGATTTTTTTTTTTATTAGATCATGATAACTTTTATCAAGTTGATCCCAACAATAAAACTTTGATTAGTGACGTTAAAATCCTTCATCTGCTTTTACTAATGCCTTTAAAAAATAAAATTAAATGAAATCAGATTAGGGCCAATCATTTCAAGCATAAACTCTCTACTAATGATTCATTTTGGTTTGATAGCTTCTAAATCTCTTACTTCCTGGTCAAGAAGCTGCCAATCACATGCTCACTAGCCAATCAGAGTAAGTGCCGCCCCCACTTGAGACTTGTGCCAAGAGTCGAAATGAAAAAAATCTGAAACAAAAGCGGAAAAAAATATTGAAAATGAAAATTTACAATTATTACCTGAAAATGTAGAAATTTGTCAAAAAATAATAAAAATAAGCAATTATGAACCATAATTTTGATGAATATTTTGGCTCTATGCCAATTCTACAATAAAATATCTTCTGCTTATCGGAAACATCATCAGATTTAAACATTTTCAAGTCAACATCAAACATCGTTAGTGTTGTTTACCAAAATATTGCCATATTGTATCAATATTGTCAAATTTGTGGAAAAAGTCATGATATTTATTTTTACCAATATTGCTCAACTTTGTAAGTTTTTTTTTTTTTTTTTTAAATCCAGTAACGGCGTTTAATACTCACAGAGCCATTTAATAGCAGCCATTATCAATTATTCAAGTCTTTATTTTGTGTTGCGTTCATCCGGTTTGTCTGGTTGTCACAAGTTTGTGGGACGAGTCTATATTTGTCTGTGTTAGCGCTGACAGCACTAGCATCACATGATGGTCACAGCATGTTGGACTAATAATCTTAGTCTGTCCTGGTGAAGAATAAAGAAAGGCTCTTGTTATGGGACAAGCTTGAGCTGTGCTCTCGCCCCGAGCCGCCTTTCAGGCTCTTTTACTGTGTTAAGACGCGTAGAAAAGCAGGTAAATGATCCTGAAACGGCGACGATCCACTTTACACGTATAAAGACGAGTGAGATGAACGTCAGTGCTGTGCGTGAGAGTGATATATAATGTTACATCACTGACTTTTATCTGTTACAAAATATATATCGTTATATATAACTATGAAATATATATGTTAATGGAGCTCTGTGAAATCAGCTATTCTATAGATTGCCTAGGCATTTTATAGAATGCATGGATGTATGTGTAAGTATACATATTATAGCATATATTCATGCATGTATTTATTTACTCATATACTGTATAACCTGCATATATTTATTTACTCATATCATTATTCATATATATGGTACCCGACTATATACATATACCACCATATTGATCTGGATCTTGAACTTTATTGTCCTAGAAAACAAAAATCTCGAGTTATGAAATGCATCGGTAAAAATGTCATCCAGAATTCTGAAATATTTTCGCTGTATAAAAGGAGAGGAAAAAGGTCTTTTTCTTACCGTGTGTGTGTATATAATATATATAATAAACTAATATTATTAAATATATATCGTTTATATAATTTATATGCTATATATAATTATAAACATACATATATTATAGAAAAATAATATTAATACTACCACTATTTATAGTATTATTTATTCTTACTATTTAGTATTTATTACTATTTATTCTTGATTATGTGTTTATGTGAATAAGCCTATAATTTCTTTTTCAATGTTTTTTTTTTTTCATATTCGTTTCTCTAATTTTTCATAAATGCCAAACTGATTAACAGTCGTATATTTTCCCAGAACACACTGGTTTAGATCTATATTTGTATCTTTTCTCATTTGAAGTGTGCATTTTTGTTATCATTTTGTTAGAATGCATTTTTATTCTCCTTTTAGATTCAAATGAATTGAGTTGTGTTGTGTTTTGTGTGGTTGCAGTTTTCTCGATCGTATCGATGCAGTGAGACAAAGCGACTATACTCCGACTGATCAGGTACAGATCCAAACTTTCCTAAGAACAAAAAAAGTTTGTTGATGTTCATTTTTTTCTAAAGATTTATCTCGCTTTTAGGACCTACTTCGCTGCCGAGTGTTGACATCAGGGATTTTTGAGACGAGATTTCAAGTAGATAAAGTCAACTTCCAGTGAGTGAACTATATCTGTCCGTCTATATATCTCTCTCTCTATTCATTTCTCTCTCTCTCTACTATCGCTCTCTCACTCACTCTCTTGCTCTTTCTTTTTTGTGACTATTACAAGTTAATATGCACGCTTTTATGTATACATGCTTGAAATAAAATCAGATGAATACATATTTACAGTATTTACATTTCTGTCTGTCCTCTAGAGGGAGCCATTTCACACTTTATAGACTATAAACTGAATGTCGGAAGATTGAGTCTTGTCAACTGGATTTAAAAAAAGAAATAAGACATAAGTGTTTTATGTGTTCAAGCTTGCAATATAAATAAATACAAAAAATGTGTACAGTACAGTATTTAACTTTTAGGCTGTCCTCTAGAGGGAGCCATTTCACTCTACACTAGACTATAAACTGAACGTCAGAAGATTCATCAAGAGTCATGTCAACTAAATTAAAAAAAGAAATTCGAAAAATAAATATTTTTATGCATACATGCCTGAAATAAAATTAAAAATAAAGAAATGTGTTGATCTTTCAGACTGTCCTCTAGAGGGAGCTATTTCACACTTTATAGACTATAAACTGAATGAAGGAAGATTGAGTCATGTCAACTGGATAAAAAATAAATAAATGAAATAAAGCTGACATGACTCGATTTATAACACGAATCTCCACAGAATATAAACGGACTGTTTCTCTCTTTCAGTATGTTTGATGTGGGCGGCCAGAGAGACGAAAGAAGAAAATGGATCCAGTGTTTTAACGGTAATTTGTCGCAAAATTTAAATATGGTTGTGCTGCTGTGTGAAGAAGTAAAGTACTTGAGTAAATGCTGATGTGTTTTGGTGCTTGTCTGCAGACGTAACGGCCATCATCTTTGTGGTAGCGAGCAGCAGCTATAATATGGTGATAAGGGAAGATAACAACACAAACAGGCTTCGAGAAGCGCTCGACCTTTTTCGCAGCATCTGGAACAACAGGTGACAAATCTCGCAATATTTTTAAATAAATGTACATGTTAGAAATTATGCATATGTAATGAGCACGAAAACTGTACAATAATGGGATACACAATGTGGGTCGAACGTATGGAACAAAATTCCCACAATAAATGGAAAAATGTGTTTAATTTTATTCGACCCACAGAAACCAACAAAAAATAGTGAATAGAAACGCTAATTAGATTTGCAGTGGGCGGGTCAAATGTTTTCCTATTGGACAGTGACATCTCTGATTGGCTGAACTCAAATATATGTTTTATTATAGATATTTTGAGATTTTAATATATGCACAAACGCATCTTTTTGATTTAAAAACTGCACATTTAAAAAAACGATTCCTTTTTAATTGCAGGTTATTTGTTCGTCGTGTTGTCGTACAAGTTGATTGATCGTGGTTTTATAAGTAATTAAATTGTTGTTTTATCTGTAATTTGAAAAATGTCTACTTTTGCTTTTACTTTAGGTGGTTGCGGACGATTTCCGTCATATTGTTTCTGAACAAGCAGGACATGCTGGCGGAGAAAGTATTAGCTGGGAAATCCAAAATTGAAGATTATTTTCCCGATTATTCTCGTTACACCATACCAGACAAAGGTCAGAGTTCACTTCCTGTCACTAAACTCACACTTGTGCTTATCGCTTTAAGAATCATCAGCTAATACGTGTTTTTTTTATTCGTATTTTCCAGTAATTCCTGAACCTGGTGAAGACCCCAGAGTAACAAGAGCCAAGTTTTTCATTCGTGATGAGTTTCTGGTCAGTATTTTGTCCGACGTTTGCCTCTTTCTCAGACATTAACAAAAACCTTTGACTGTTTCTGTTTGTTTGTCTTTTATATTACGTAATGAATGAATTAACTTTATGAATGAATGAACTTTGCCAGAGTGGGAACATTTTATTTCTGGCACAGCCACATATAAACAGTACGAAACTATCCTGGATACAATAATAATAATAATAATAATACTAATAATAATGTATGATAACTATAATATAATAACAATAATAGTATAGAAGGGCAAGTAAATATAAACAAATAACAAATGTACGAATTTACAGTTTATGTGCATTTTTCGCAAGACAGTATTTTCATAAATATTTATTTGCCTTTATATTCTAAAATAGTTTCATACACAAGTGAGAAAAAATGATTTTGTTTTTTTTTATTTTTTAGAAAAAACAACTATTTTCCAAACATTTCATTGTAGCTGGTGCTATCGACAGCAACATTTTATTTTTATTTATCATGTTTATTTTTTATGTTTTTTTTTTTAATAACAGCATGAATTGGTTTCAAGAATTGTATATCGTCCTTAAATTGAAGAAATATTTCTAGTCATTTTAGATAAAGGTGTCTAATATAATAATAATGATAATCAAAAATTGTGATAATAATAATTTGATAATCAAAGGTTAAATCCACATTAGATAGTAAATGAATTAGCTAATAAATTGGATACAAAAAAAATAAAGACACATTTTCTCACATTAACCTAATGTTTCCTAAAAAAAAAAAAAGCCTTGAAATGAGGTGTCATGCTAGCAACTAGCTAAAAACTAGCAAGAGTGCGAGCAGGTCAGAGGCTCCATTCCCGTGGAACATGTGACGCTATTCACACCCGTGTTTTCTCTGGTCTGGGCCTCCACAGAGGATCAGCACAGAGAGCGGAGACGGACGCCATTACTGCTACCCTCACTTCACATGTGCGGTGGACACGGAGAACATCCGGCGAGTGTTTAACGCCTGCAGAGACATCATCCAGCGAATGCACCTGCGGCAGTACGAGCTCTTGTGATCCCGCCCCGCCCCGCCCCGCCCCGCCCCGCCCTATACTACTGACGCTCCCTCAAGCCTTTTATACCCGTGTCATATCCAAGAAACCATTTCAACATCAGCCAGGTGAGAGACGTGCTTTCGTTTCACCTCTGAGGAGGCCACGCCCCTTTGTTTTGCTTCGGACGAGCCTATAGCTGTGTACATACCTGATGACATCACCTCGTGACCTCCGAGAGCCCCGGTCTCCTCCGCTGCTTTCCACGTCTAGACACTGAAGAGCGCACTCGGGCGGAGTCCAGACGGGGCGGGGCTTGCACCGGGGCGTGGCAATGCACTACCCCCCCCCCCCCATCAGGTTTGGACTGACACTCATACTGGGACGGTCACACAATGTAGCATCACGCGACGTATCCCTGTCCTGGGAGAGGTCAGGGGGCGGGGCCTATCTTGAGGAAGGCCGCCGCCCTGAAACGCCCCGGCTTCTGGTTTTTACGTTTCGTCACTTGTACAGACTGTGCAAGAGTGATTCTCTCTCTCTTCTTTTCCTGTACAGACTCTCAAATGTTCTTTTATTTTGTACAACTACTTTATCGAAAGAGAGTTTAAAAATCTACTTGTAGATCTTTGTGCCTTGATTATGGCTGTACCTGTAAATGAAGCTGATACATATGTCCGACTGCGCTGTACAGCTTGATGTCACCCCGTCTGCGGACGGATCGTGGATGGGACACCCCCCCACCCCCCCACTGCGGTTCCTTCTTTTTCTGCTTTCTTTATATAAAAGAGGGAAAAAAGCTCTTTGTTTAAGGAAGAAAAAAAAATCAAGTATAGGAAAGAAATCTGAAAAAAAAAAACCACCCTGAATACATTATGCAAATTAACCATTTGACCTGCGATCAGATGAAATAGCACCATGGCTTTTTTTTAATTATTATTATTATTATTATTAATTATTTTCCTTCTTTCTCTAGTTTTATTTTCAGCTTAAAAAGTGTCCAAAATCACAACCTGGCGTTGTTTTCAATGAATCTTTTTGGATATGAAGTATGTCTGCCATCTATATTCATGTTGCGTGCGCGCGCGTGTGTGTGTGAGAGAGAGAGAGAGACGACGTGTGCGAGGGCGAGTGCATTGTGTGCACTCTTTTATAAATGTGTGTACATGTAAATTTATAGGTCTATATAAATATATATGTACAATGTTACATGTTTAATTATGTGTGTGCTGGTGAGTACATACTTCTGTGTGTATGTACTTGCACACATAGGTAAGCATGTCTAGAGTGAACTGAATAAATGAGAGTGCAATACTGAAAGAAAACGCGTGTCTGAAGCTTTTCAAAATGGAGTGTGTGTGTGTGATGGATTACGTTTTAGTATTCTACTCTGCACAGTTGGTTTGAAGCAGTTTGTGCAGATCTCCGTTTGAAGACCTCGACCAATCAGAATAAGGTTTGTCCAGAAACAATGACCAATCAGATTGTGTTCTACATTTTCTTTACATTTGGTGATTTTTTTTTTTTTTTTAATCTGAACCAACTTGCAGAAGGAACAGACGGGTCAGTGCTTTGCTGAAGGACACTCAGTCTGAACTCTCAGGTGCCATATTGAGAGTTCTTGACCAATCAGATCAAGGTATGTTGAGGGATTGCGACCAATCAAATGGAAGTTTGTGGAATGTGGTCTTTCAATAGATCTTCATTTAATTGGTCAAGATCTCTCAGAGTTCTCCTCCAATTAGACAATGGCCTGTTGAGAGATCTTAACCAATCAAATGAAGGTTTGCCACACAAAAAAAAACCCTCGACCAATCAGGTTCTTTAAGATCTCACAGTGGGGAACGTTCATTGTGTCTGGTGTCTAAAATCTTAGTTTTGTCCAATACCAGTGTTTCTACACAATTTATCATTCATGAATAAATATATAATATATTGAGTAATACAGTAATAGTAATATAATAATGTTTCATTAAATTGCATAAAACGTATGTCGTTAGGAATTGAATTTGACTGAGATTGTTAATGTAACACAAACCCCAGAAACTCAGCACAAGACTCGTCATTTCTAATTAATCTTTTAAGTTTTTGTTTTATTCCATTCTTAGTTTGTTTTACCACTTTTTTCCACATCAACAACAACAACAATGACAAATATATATATATATTTATCTTTAAATATATATATACACACACACACACCCACGTAAAAACACCCTTATTTGTTACCAGCAATGTGTAAAAACATCCTGCAGAGCCTGAAACGTGACAGATTTCACATATTACCTAGTCATTCTATGCAATGCGTGAACGGCAAACCAGGAAGTACAACTCATTCAAGCCAGACTGTTTCATCAACGGCGCCTGAATCTCATCAGTTGCATTATGGTATGTTCCGGAAACCTTCCGAAGTCGGAAGTAATAGTTTGACGTTACTACAAAGTCTGAACTCCTACGATGACGTGTTAAATAAGCGAAATGAGCAAATCTTTCATTTTCGATTCAAGCTCAAGCAATGACGTATGCTTTGTCAATCATGTTCTTTAAACTTGTTATTTTAGCGAAAATATGCAACGGTGCAGACGTTTCACACTTTGCCTAAAAACGCCAGTCATTGTATAAAATGTCCGCATTTAACACATTACTGTTAACATTTATAGAAACATCTACATATTTGTATACGTCCATATGCCGTATAGTGAAATTAGTGAAACCTATGCTAGGCTAAAAGTCATATTGCACAATAAACAGTTTTTAAATAAAATTTCTAGAATCATTACACAGTTTTGCGTTACATCCTCCAAAACCAAAAAAAAAAACATCTAGTGGCCCACAAAAGTCTCCACATGTGCTTTCCTTTCGCTAAAATGTAATTACAGCGTCGCAATAGCACGAACCATTCATCAAGAACAGCGCTCAAGAACAAAATCTACGTTAACGCAAAAATTACATCTGCTCGTATAGAAAATTGAAAACATGCAGATCCACTAACGTTAAAAATCAACTCCACTCAGCACAGAAACGACATCCAGAGCAAGCTAACGCTCTAGTTTCATTGGCTTTTATTTTAGTCATAGATATTTCGTATGTTCCGTCTTTACATTAGAACGCAAGATGTGTGATGTTCTCCAGACAATTAGCTCCACATCCTTGCCGGATCGTAGCTAAAGAGAAACTTAATCGGACCCGCAACTGAGCCCTGTGGTGCACCGTCGTGGAATGAATGAATTGATGTATGCAGAAGCCGTATGATCGAAATATTGATATTCCCAGGTTTAAGACCAAAGCTGGAACACGCCGTGATGGCCTTCTCACCATCACTGCTCTTCAGATGGTTTCCGCTTCGTGACCTGTAGGGTCATGTGACCGGCTGGTGTGTAATTACGGGTTTGGGCAGAAACTTGGGTTTTGAAACTGCGCTGACCGCCGTCTTGACTGGTTTGTACCCCGGAGCAGTAGGTGGGCTTCACCTCCAGCCTGGCGAAGCTGGTGAGATCTTTGCTACCAGCGTAAGAAGGTTCTGCCGTCACGTTGGTGGGATTTGCTTGAGAGCTGCTCCGTGTGGAAGGGTTTGGTGAGAACAGACTGGTCATGTGCTCCCTGAAAGAACCAAAGAAGCCCAGGTTGGGTTTTGCAGGTGCTGTTGGACATTTGATGTTCAGAAGGATGGGTTTGCCAACGACAGGGTCATTGATTTCTCTCTGCAAGATTGAGATCTCACAGGGCGTCTCGACAGGGTGATGCTCGGCACTCCGGAACGTTTCTCCATCCTGAGGGACGTAGTCCTCAAGGTCTTCCAGAGCGAGAACTCTGCTCTCCTGAGGGACACTGCCATGTTGCGGACCAGCTTCGGCATCCTCAGGCTCAAAAATGATGGTGGCTTCATCGTCATCCGAATCAGGGGTTGGGATGATGTCATCAACCTCCATGGTGGCATCATCATCTTCAGCTGGCGTTGATCCTTGTGCACCCTCTACCACTTTGTTGTTGGAGTTGTTGGTGTTGGGGTTGGGTGGTGATGGCTTGCTCGGTGAAACGCCACGTCGTCTTGGCAACTTGGGTGACTTGTTGACCTTGTATTCAATGATCTCCTCGACCTCCACCCATCTAGGGTTCCTGGCCGCTGCTCCTTCAGCTTCGGGGACGTAGAGCGTGGGAAGGGTCTTTCGTGGAAGCGTTCGCCGCTGTCGGGGCGGTTCCGGAGTGGACAGCTCTGAGCGGTGACTTCCCATTGGAGAAGGGCGTGGAGAGGCGTGGCGCTTCATCCGAGTGTTCTTCACAACCGTGGTGATGGTCTCCTCACTTCAAATGTGGAAGACAAACGGGAAAGTGTTAAGATTGCTGTTATATCAGGCGAGTTGTGCTCAAAAGTCTCAGGAAAACCACATTTACGCGGAACATGAAAAACTAATTGGATAAAATGCTATAAAATAGTTATAAAATAGATATAAAATAGAAATCAAGATGAGTGGCCGATAGAGAACTTTTTAAATACTAAAATAATATCGTCTCTGATTGGCTGATCTAAATTCAGATCGTTACGCGTGTAATTACAATGTCACTAAATCTTTACGTGCAATTACAACTTTTTGACTATTTCATTACAAGTATTACAATAATATTTCGCCTAAATGTGAAGTGCGCGACTATGAAATAAAGTCTTAAGTTCAGAGGAACCCGGCGCTAAATGACTCCTAAATCACCCAATTAAATAAAAAAAAAAAAAAACGTATTTTATGATAGACGATTGTTAACAAGTCACTTTATTTTTGCTCTTTGTGTTGAAAGCAAGTGAAGAGCGACTGGACAATTATACAATATTTTACCTATATTGTAATGATTTGAAAGGTTAATAATAACGAAAATAACAAAAGGTTAATAACAAAATAACTGAATTAAAAAAGTTTTGTGTATTTTTGTATATAAAAGTATTGCTTTAGGAATTGGGATTGAATCGGGCCCAAAATTTAATGACTTTAAACTTGTTTTGGCTTGTAAAAATCCAATCAAACCAGATCTTTTCACATTGAATTTACATAAAAGTTTTCAATAATTTGCGTTATTTCCCCTATTCTTTCTATTGTTCTTTTGTTCTTTTCTATCATTTTAAACTCGCATTAAGGGCTCTTTACTATAGTTTATATTAGTTCAAGACTAAAACTTTAGAAAGTCAGTTGTTTCATCGATTGCAATGCATGTGTAAATTGTATTATTCAAAGGTAAACGGCATATATAAAGAAACCAAGAGGAGAACCTACATGATAATGGTTTTCTTTGGAATTTTCGTTTCTTGTTCCGTTACTAAACAAAGACAAATGACACAAAATTAGATATTAAACATTGTAAACAAAACTAACAATCGTAATTGTAACACTAACAGTTATACACTTTCACAGTTAGTCTGTCGTCAAAGTTTCAAATTCAAAATTCTAATTTTATTTGTCACAATAGGCAGAACAAACAATAAGGGGAAAAAAGCAATAAAATGCAATAAAAATAGAGATAAGATAAACGTGAATAAAATACAACAAGGGATAAAAATACAAAATAAAATACGACTAAAAATAAGAAAAATAAAAATTAAAGAGAAAAAAAAATACAGAAAGTTTCCGTTTTGCGAGTGAATGGTTGGCATTTCATTACTGCAGTGAGGTGGCCTGACCTTCTATAGTGATGGCGGGATCCTTCCGTTCCTCCGCTGATGCCAGGGCAGGAGTGACCAGCTGAGCTCCACACCGGGCACTGCCCAGTCGGTTGGACAGCTGCAGATCATTAGCACGGTTACAGACGGATGAGATCTGTGAGGACACACACACACACACACCTCGCACTCGTACTGGCCCAGGTCTCTCTCTCCGGGGCTCTTGATGACCAGGACCACCACTCCACTCCGCGGCTCACTGTACGTCTGATACTTCTCCTGGTCAAGCAGCAGTTTACCCTCCTTAAACCACCTGCTCAGCAAAACACACGGGAAAGGAACCTGTTCATTCATCTTCCTAAGCGCCAGTGGTCTAAAGTACTTGAGTAAATGGACTTTGTTACTTGAGTATTTTTGGCTACTTTGTGCTTGTTTTGCGTATTTTACATATGCAACTCTCTACTTGACTGCATTTTTGATCTGTATTTTTTACTCCGTTACATTGTGATTGTGTGCGACAACTCGGCATCTTTTTCTACCGCAGTTAATTTCTTGGGCGGACGAGGTGATATCGCCATCTGCAGGATGCTGAAGGTACTGGATTATATTTGTGAACTAAATCTAAGTTCTAGATTAAACTAAATTATTTTTGTTGCAGTTGTTTGACGGAGACTGATTTTTTTTTGTCCGTTTTTTATCTACGTATTTCTATGCCATTTTGAAAAAGTGAGATGCTAAATTTCTATTTTAGCAAGTTGAACCTCTTAAATAAATAGTTTGTTTTTCTCGTGTTTTGTGAGAACGAGTAAAATACTTCAGTTCTTTTCCAAGTCTCCAAGTCTTCTTGGATTTAGTGTTTTGTAACTTGAACTTACAAATGTGCAATTTACCTTTATCATTCACATTTAGGCATAGCAACTAATCCCACGAGGCTTTTAAAGAAATGAATTTTAAACCACTTGTATAAAATATAAATTAAATCCCTGCATACACCTTACAAACTAAGAAGAGTGATATTAAATGTGCAATGAAGTCAAATTCGTAAACTTCGTAAATGAAACATGCAATATTTAAATGCAAACAGTATTTAAGCCTTAAATGCTGTTTGCATTTACACTCTTTATCTTTCTCCGTTTGGAACATTTTGATTAATGAGGTTGTAGCGGATAACACCTGTTTTCCGTTCTTAACAAGATGCTGTCCGTCTCAGTGATGCAGCGTTCTCCTCCGATCGAAACAGTGCGCCCCTTAGCGGACAATCAATGAATTGCAGCATTTTTTTTTTTTTTTTTTTTTTTTTTCTCACTTTCAAACAATTCGGCGAGGCTGATCGAACCTCCTTGCGGGCCGGTTCCGGTCGTATCTTTGACACCCCTGATCTAGACTATCATTTAAATTGTTATTATTATTATTATTATTATTATTTTATGTAGACTTTGCCTTACGCCTCAAATATGCCTTAACTTCTTACTCTTTGCATTAAATCTGGTCCATTATGTATGGGTTTTGCTTACTGACAAATTTCATGTGGTAACAGGAGTGATCTGAAATCTGTTTCACTTTTTTGTACACCACATACAGTAGATTTATTTTGTCTTGTGTTTAAGTAGATTAATACGTCCCTTTAAGTAACAGAATATGTCAACTACCTTATTTTGGCACTTGGTGCGCTCTGAATCGTACACGTGAACTGAGCATCTTCTCCAGGGAAGAGGATGGAATTCCTGATCCTGTTCACGAAACGTGGAGGAACTGATGGAGGTGACAAAGTGCAGTGAATGACAATCTTTAATATTATATATGGCGATAAATATATGTTAATCAATCACTCACCCTGCACTGTGATCTTCCCCAGTGTGCTGGCATTGCCCGCCGAGCTGGTGGCGAAGCACATGTACTGGCCCGAGTCGTCAGCCGTCATGTTGTCCAGTATGAGTGTGCAGGAGCCGTCAGGGTCCTCGATGAAGATGTGATGAGGGTCTGCATCCACCGGACGCCCGTCTGAGTGATGAACAGGGACGGCAACAACAGTTACTTCACTGAGCCAATCAGAGACTTGATCTTAGATAAACGAGTGTAAGAATTTCATTAAGAGTTTGAGCAGGAAGTTAATAGATAGATAACACATTTGTAATAAGGATCATAGCGTACTACCATGGTGTAAATGAATGAACAATTAAGTTTTATTTTTCTCCCAAAATGTTCTCGTTTTAAAAGTTTACCACCGCCAGTATTGGAGATTTCTAACTACTGTGTTTGACAAGAACAGTAATAAACAAGTTAATTTTGTAACAAAATAGATACATCTCCTGGAAGGTACTTATTTTGATATGATTATAATACATGTATTTATAAATTATTTATAGATGCAGTACACTGTAATGTATATTAAAATAATAATGAATTTGATAACAAATTTGCGAAGTACAGTAACTCAATAAAGTAACAAAAAAGATAGTTTTGTTGAAATTAAATGATTTGCAATTAATAATAACAATATATTATATTACACTATAATTTAAACGTGTATATATTAATACATATTTTAACATAATCCAATATATATACTGTATATATATATATATATATATATATATATATATATATATAATTAATAATTAATTGTATACATTTGTAACAAAGTACTAAATAAAGTAACAAAATAGATACTTCTTTGGACATAAATTAATTGTAATGAATTAAAATGTATTGGTATATTATTTATATATCAGTACGTATACTGTACGTACATATATATAATAGATTATATAAAATTATATTAATTTCATGCATTATTAACAAAGTACTGTAACTAAATAAAGTAACTAAAACAAAATAGACACTTTTCCTGAAAACGAATCATTTTTCATTGATAATAATAGATTTGTATAGAACAGTATACGTGTATACAATGTATTAAATGACTAACAGTACACTTTACTAAAACTCATATACTCCGTTACTAACAAAAGACTGTAACTCAACAAATAAAAGCTCGTGAAATAACTAGTAACTATAACAATTGGCTTTTCTGGGAGACCATGAGGGTGGAAGATGAGCGTAGCACTTCAGGACCACTCAGGACTCTTTTACTACACCTGCACGGGTCTCCTCACCTTTGTACCACGTGGCCTGTGGTTTGGGGGCACCGGTGACTTTACACGCCAGCTTCACTGTCTGCCCCAGCTCCGCCGTACAGTCCGTCAGCACCGCTTCAAAGTCCGGCGGGCCTGCCATAACACATCAGTGTCTTCAAAGATTGTGATGAATAATGCAACAATTTAGATTTTTGGTTTCGGTATCTGTATTAAGGTGAGCGAGCCTCCACTTTTCTCCCTTCTTCAAAGGACAATTACATGTTTGCCCACTGAATTATATGAAACAATACCGGACGGCTATTGTCCCGTATTTTATATTATTTGTATCATTTTTTAAAGCAGCATCTCATGCGAATTATCACATGCGCTTTTTATGAAGACTTTTGATTGGGTAGTACACAAACTCATCGTTCGTTTGATTGGTCTTTGTAACTGTCTGTGAGGGGGGCGGGGCTTAGAGAGAGAGAGAGAGAGAGAGAGAGAGAGAATTCAAATGGCTGATGCTCCTCCAGGTTAAACCCTGCGAGTCTTAATGTTTCAGAGCTTGTTTGTTAGGCACATGTCACATAAATATGAATTTATTACCTGAAACGTTATAGTTAATATATTGATAAACAGCATGAAACAAAAATGAGCTAATAAATGGAAACTTTCTATATTATCAAATTATCTGTCGTATAAAAACTTTTTATATGCTCACTAATAGATAGATATTATTGTTATTATTATATGTATTGTTGAAGCTGGATTTTAAAACAGAAGAGCTGATATTTAGAACACTATTTCAATTTACGATTAAATAAATACATGTATTTTTTGTTTATTTACTAGAAAAGAGTCTAGGACTTTTATTCTGCTACAGATTTAAGTTTTAGAGATTTTATTTCGTATTACAGAAGTTAATTTTATGCACCACTGAAGCATATGACCTCCGAGAAGCCTGTCTGAAAGGCAAAAATGACAAAATATGGTCACCCTATGTAATATACGTACTATATAACAGCATATGACTATATAATAATACAGAATATAATAATAGTAACGTACTCCACTCTGAGATGCTGTAGCGCTGCTGAAGGTCACGCAGGTCACGCAGCCATGAGTTCTTGATGATGACGGTCCGGGCCTGCAGTGTGTACTTCCTCACGGAGTCTTCACGCTCGTGCCAGATCTCAAACGCCCTCTCGTCTCCCTCAACGCTCTCGTTCACGTCTATGTTGGTCAGCTTCACACACACAACAACAGGTTTACGACCATTCAAGGTCCAACGCTTGTGCTGGTGAGCTTCATCACCTTCATCATGTTCTTGAAGATGTACGCTTGTGTGTCTGTGTTGGTGTCTCTCTTCTGCTTGCAGATGACCACGTGGTTTTTGAAGAGGAAGACGTGGCGGTGGTGACCTCGAGAAGACGTTCGGATTCCTGGAGCTCCTTCCCAAACTGTGAACGGACCCTGCGGGAGAAACACACACTGATCTCAGACTTTAACAGAGATGCGTTTCATGTCACAACATCTTACAAATGCATGTTGGTTTTGAAGTTTAGATGGATTTATAAAGTGGATTTCAAATACCAAACGTACGCAACGATAAATCTAAATTAGTTCAGAGAAATGCAATGAATTTGATGGACATTTTCATAAAAATGGTAATAATTTGTTATGATTGTAATAAAAAATGTTCATATTAAAACACAAAAAGCTTAAATAAAGTATGTACATATTAAATACTGTAGAGATAAATAGCCGTTAAATAACAATTGTTGTTCTAAGATATTTGACTACAATTGAGAAGTTAGCAAATTATTTTACTGCACAATAACATTCATTCTAAAATGTTTGGGAAAATGCTGTGAAGTGATCAATTAAAATTTGATAATAGAACGTTTCAACTGTTTGAATGCCAATCATCTACTGTATTAATCATTTGTGTAAATTTGCTAAATAAATTATTTTCAATGTACGGGATATGCATCAGATATTTTACACTTTTACAGCTCATAGAACTAAATGTTTCATTAAGAAGTATAATTGGAAAAAGAACGGAATGACAAGTAAATTATTTAACGAAAGTCAATTATTTTGCAAGAAAACTAAATTATTAAAATGTGATAGTAGATAATACATAATTATAAATGCTGTCCAAATAATCCATACAAACCTAAATATCGCCCTCTACAGGTCACAACTGCACAATAAACATCAGCATTTTGACCATTCTATTGGCTATAGAACAATCAAATACACGGTAATACAAATATTTACAATTATGGTCTTAATACTTGATAAGACACAGACACTAGTTAGATATCTAAAAAAAAAAAGGTGTTATATATTTTTTTTTACTCTTTGTTCTTATAGTTTTAGAACAATGAATATTTTTAAGGAAATGGGGGGGGTTATTTTATCCTAGAACAATGAATATTTTTAAGGAAAGGGGGGGGGGGTTATTTTATCCTAGAACAATAAACACAGGAAAGACTAATAAATATCAGTTGAGCACTTGTCTGATTGGTTCTCCCAGCGCCTCCAGGTTGGCGGGATAGTTCTCTATCAGCGACACGTGATGTGTGTTCTCGGAGCGTTGGGACAGAGACGACACCATCGCATAGGCCTGTTCCAGCAGGCAGCAGTTCTGACCGTTTCTGGCTTTGTTCCGGATCAGATCCTGAAATAAAATCAACAGAAATTGGGAAGTGGAGAAAAAGAGACAATGATAGAGCAATTATCAAAAAATGAATTATTAGTTATTGATTAAAATATTGTACATTATACTGTATATTTTGTAGCTATACTGTGTACACATACATATTATTTTCATACATATACTATACAATATATTGATTATTTAGTTACAATACTTTTAATAATTCATAATTCAAGCTATTTTCTATCTTTTCATCTTTAAGTGTGTTATTATTATCATCAAAGGTTGTGAACTCTGGAACAAAGGTGAATTTCAAATTTCGGATGAATAAAGAAATTCTGATTCATAAAATTAATAAAATAAAAACATTATTATTTTAATGAATTATAATATATTTATACTGTATGTCATAAATTATATAAATAGCTCAGATCATGGGTTCGATTCCCAGGGAAACCAAGAATTTGTTGAATTGTAAAAATTGTAATGAAATGCAAGTTACTTTGGATAAAAGCGTCTGATAAATGACTGTAAAGTAAAGCAAAGGAAAATCTTAGTAATGTTTTTAGTTTTTTTAATAAATAAAACTATAACAAATAGATTTTCGCCATAATCCCATGCTTCAGCTGCATTGCCTTGTGTAAAATTATACATCGTATAATTTTATCATTAATATATAAAGTACATACCATGTTCTACGTTCTTTGAAGCGTGTTCATTTTTATAATGTGCCTAGTGCCTACTATAAACAATATATGTTTGCAATACTTGAAAAATATTGTAAGCTATTTAAAAAGTTTAAGAATATGGAATAATATCCCCATCTGATTTTGTTAATGTTATAAATGTTTTGCTTTGACTTGTTTTATAGATTTTTGTGAGTTCGTTTAAAGCATTTGATGAGTACAAGACATTTTCTATGTTTTACCGAGCGACTGAAGTGTTGTGTACCTTTAGTATGGCCCTGTACTTCTGGATTCTTTCTAACGGCCTCTGGAGATAAGCATTAATACTCAAAACCGGCCCTTCTGCAGGATCGACCGCTGCCAACTCAGTCGAGGTGTAATCCTGAAAATTAAAGAAATGAATTGTATTTTTATTCAAAGTAGAGAAGCAGACGTTTCCTTATTTCAACAACTTTAAAAAGCCTTTTCATTCATTATACTTAAGTCTAGTTCCTCTCTCACAATCGCATCTACGCCACAAATATGTGCAATAATTTAACATCTAAAAGACATTTTCCAAGTGGCTTTATGTAAAAATAAACCACTCAAGGCACTATTTATAATAAAAGAGTAGCTTAGTAGTATTTAAATTGTTTAAATTATCTATCAGATTGTCAGATTAGATCAGATCGTGGAAACACTGTGCCAATTATTGACTAAAATGAATCTAAAAAAAAAAAAATCTAAAATGAACAATAAATGGATAAAAACAAGTGAATGTGTTGATCTGCTACATTAGATAATCCGTCTTTACTGTGCTTTTTAAATTAAATGTTTTGCTTATAATTTCTAAACTTTAAAATCTTTTTAAAACTTTTTCCATGTATTTCATTCGGCGGCTTTGAGACTCCAGAACTTACTTTGAAATAGCGATGGACCTCCTTCTCGCTGATAACACACTCAGCCTGGGATTGTCCCGTGAGGAACTGCAAATACTTCTCAAAACCCTCAGAGTTTCTTAACAAATGCATCGCAATGTCGTCGTCGGTGTCGCAGTCCCGCAGACCAGGCATCAGAGAGCTGGAAGAAACAGCTCAGGTCTCACTAAAAAAGCCCAGACAGACGTCACCAGCCTCATGTCTGCACCTGCTGTGGAAGGACTTCAGATCGTGGATGTTTCTGAAGATGACGTCCTTACGACTGGAGATATCTGATGGGGCGTTCTCCTCATCCACTTGCTTCAGATGATGAGAGGTGAGGAACTCCATCTCCTTCACAAACGCCGTCTCGGTGTTGATCAGGTCCTGGAGAAGTTGACTAGACACAAGTGAAGCGGATTCAACCTCTTAGTTACTTTATATATCGCCTTTATATACCGTCTATAAGTGCACTTAATGTTCCAAATCGATGTTGCGCCCTATAATATGCTGAAATTAGACTTTTGAGGAAAAAAACTAAATTTAAGATGATTGTTAAAGTAATAAGGAAGTCAAACACACTAAAAACTAAATAACAAAATGTGTCTTATTGTTCAGTGCACCTTTTAGTATGAAAAATAATGTATATTTACACACACATACATATCTCTAAAGCAACTTCTTGTGATTCAAAAATGTTACACATACACAATGTTGTGATTCATACACAATGTTGTCGCGCTCAAAATCAGCGATAAATATAACAATGGGAATATAATCTCCTATTTTAGAAGCTCAAACACATGCAGGGTGCGTGTAAATATAATGCACATAAATATAAGCGCCCAATTATCCACAATTACCAAGTCATTGAAAAAATGAAAAAATAAAAAAAATAGTTTATAAAAAAAAAAATAGTAATAAAAAAATGGATACACCTCGTCTTCACGCAGCAGTGGCTCATCATAGCACCACCTACTGGATATATACTATACTACATTTAGAAATAATATCTAACCGTTTCTATTTTTGATTTATTGTTCAAATAAAACGAACAATCGAATTCTCTCCAATAAATCGAAGTGTAATATGGGTATAAGCGACAAGTTACGTAGCAATGTTAAAAAAAAAGGTAAAAGCAGTATTGTTTAGCCAGAATTTTAAGTCAGAACACCAAGAAAAAAAGTGAGGTGCTTATATGTTCGCCTATTGACGGAATTGATATTTTGTTTCTGAAAAATTAGAGGGACGCTTATATTCGCATAAATACGGTAATTTTGCTTTGGTGAATATGAAGATCAGAACAATACCCGAGTTTTTTCTTGTACTCCGTCTCAGTGACCTCCTCTCTGGTGGCCTCGGGGAGATCGGACAGATCAGCAGATAACTACAAAAAACATTCATCATTCAAGCGACATCACAATAAGTGACTCAAATATAAAATCCCTCCATCCAAACGGAACTTAATGAACAGACCTTCAGCCTCTTGTCCAGATAGGCGGGTGAGACCCAGCCCTGGCGAGACGGGGTGGATTTGGTGGGCTTTGTGCGGACCAGCCATTTGAGAGGATGAGCCGAGTCCAGGACCTCCACATACTGGCCTTCTTTCAGAGCAATGGCTTCTTTACTGATGCCCGCCGGGTTGTAGTCCGCCGTGGCCACGTAGATATCAAACATCTGAACCCAAGGATTGAGTCACAAACTAGTATTAATCTCGGTCGTCTTGGTCTGAAGTTCAATTCATTACTAGATAGATTAGATTGATAGAGATTTAGAGACACAGAGAGAGAGAGAGAGAGAGAGAGAGAGAGAGAGAGAGAGAGAGAGAGAGAGAGAGAGAGAGAGAGAGAGAGAGAGAGAGAGAGAGAGAGAGAGAGAGAGAGAGAGAGAGAGAGAGAGAGAGAGAGAGAGAGAGAGAGAGAGAGAGAGAGAGAGAGAGAGAGAGAGAGAGAGAGAGAGAGAGAGAGAGAGA
>MU204191.1:11599751-11641623 GCA_017309775.1 Paedocypris sp. Pulau Singkep
TTCAATGTGATTGAAATTCTTTCCAAAACTCAATAATGTAAAAGTGTCAAATCAAAAACCAAACTAAACTTAGACCTTTACCTTCCATGGTAAGTTAGAAACATCAAGGCTGCTGGTTTAAATGTCAGAAAATTAAAAGAAAAAAAAAATTAAAAACGGGAAGATTTCTAAAAAAATTTTTTTGTTAATTCTCTTAGATTAAAAAAAAAAAAAAACTGTATGACACAGTTGAGACGTGTGGAGAAAAAGTCATGGTTGGGGAGTTTTACTCTACAGGTTCTGCGGATACATACTGGTCACTTTAGGCCAAGATTTCATCCACTGGAGCACTTGACGGTTCTGTAAGCTGTCTGAACAAATCAATGCTTGAATGAGAGTGTGAATGGATGAAGAGAGGAGAAAATGGATGGATGAAGAGTTTGATGGAGAGAAAACAGAATGGAATACACATTCAAGACGTTGTGAAAATGGCTATTTTTTGTTTAGGGCCAAGTCGTTTTTTTTTTTTTTGTTTTTTTTACAAAATGTAAAATCCAAGACGATCAATCTTGAATTTTGATAAGTTAAAAGTGCATTTGTAAATGTTCTCCATTTCAGTACTTATTACACATGTTTTACACACACATATTTCACTCAAAAGAAACGTGTGTTATTTTGAGTGAAAATTAGGATAAAAAAAAACCTCAATTTCTGGGTTAAAAAAACGACAAAAGCAATCACGGATGCAACAAATGGCTGTAAAAAAAACTAAAATAACTGAAATACTAAAGTTGTAATGAAACCGCAGGCATGTGTTAAGTTATCACGGGCTAACTTCTTAAAGGCTAAGTTACTTAAGAAGTCAACCAGTTTAATTCATCTAGTCATTTTAAAGTAAATCAATGTTACACTGTACATGTTACAAACAATGATTAATGGTAAAACATTTACGTTAATGTTTCAGTTAAAAAAAAGCACAGACTTCTCTTACCTTGAGTGATCTTGGCAGAAACCATTTCTGTGATTTGGGTTGTAAGTTTTTGTAAAAACTCCTCGGAACCAACTTCACCCAAGAAAGGCAGTTTGACTTCTGAAGTGTGGTCATAAAGTGTTTATGAGAACAATATTAGAGAACAAAAGCCTGATGATGCCTAAAATGCGCATTTACTGCGTTTTACATCACTAAGCTACCACAAACACCTAATATTCACCTTTTCCCTCTTCCTCTGGTGGACTGACTGTGATTCCCAAAATGCTGCAGATTGGAAAAACAAAGTTACAAAGTGAGTAAAATAAAAATAAATATTCAATTGATAAAATACGTACTCTTTTCCCACTTTGGCCTTTTCCTCCGGTGCTGTTGAAGAGAAAATGTAAACATGTAAACACTGTAATTTACAATTAATGCGCTGTGAGGACAGCTAAAGGCATTAACCTTTTTCATTATCCCATGTTTCCATAAATAGAAATTAAAAATGTAAAAAAATGACTAATGCATTCCATGAATGATGATATGTGTCACAAATAGTGTGTGTCATAAATGATGTGTGTGCTGATGAATAATAAATGTCATAAATATATGTCATGAAGAGCGTTATAAATGATGTGTGAGCTGAATAGTGTGTGTCATAAATGATGTGTGTGCTGAATAATAAATGTCATAAATATGTGTCATGAAGAGCGTCATAAATGATGTGTGAGCTGAATAGTGTGTGTCATAAATGATGTGTGTGCTGAATAACAAATGTCATAAATATGTGTCATGAATAGTGTGTAATAAATGATGTGTGTGTCATAAATGATGTGTGCGCCGAATAGTGTCTGTCATAAATTATGTTTGTGTAAATAGTGTCATAAATGATGCATGTCATGGATAACACATTTCATGAATGATGCGTGTTTTGAATGATGATAGTCATAAATGATGTGTGTCATGAATAATACATTTCATAATTGGTGTGTGTCATAAATAATGAATGTCGTAAATGACGCGTGTCATGAATGGGACAAATAATAAATGAAGCGTGTCATAAATGATGCGTGTCATGAATAATTAAACAATTAATTAAATGAAAGATTTGACATGAGTGATGCACATCATGAATGATGCAGTGTAAGTAATGAATGAAGATTCTTTATGAATAATACATTCCATGAACAATGTGTGTCATGAATGATCTGAGTTATGAATGATGCGGGTTTGGAATGATAATTAATGTAAGTAATGAATCACTGCGTTGTATGAATGATGCGTGTCATAAAATACACGTGCCATGGATACAGATGTGTGTCATGATTGATGTGTAGCATAAAACATGTGTCATAAATGAGGTGCAACGTCACATCAGCTTTTTTCATGAGAAATGTGGTATTAACCAAAGGATTTGAGTTTTTATCTTTATAATATGTGGAGGATGTTTCATAAAACAAGAGTTCCTGACCAAGCTGTACATCAAGTCGAGCTGTGTTGACCGACTGTCCCGCGCAGTTGGTGGCGATGCAGGTGAACATTCCGCTATGTTCTTTGTCCACTTCCATAAGGATTAGACTGTGCTGACGTCCAGAACTAGCCACCTTATAACCCGGCGTGTCGGACTTGATCCACAAAACATCCTTCTCAGACGCTTCTTTCAACCAGTTCACAGATGGCGTTGGGGAACCTTAAAAGAAATATAAATTACAGTATAGACGCAAATACCATACAGAAAACGTATTTCCATGTATTTTGCTGTTGACTTGAAATGTGAAAAAAGCCCACCAAGTTTTTGAGCTTCTAAATTAGGGGGAAAAGGTGCACATATACAGTATCTTGACAGAAAAAGCTAACAAAAGTGAATATACAATCAAAAAGCAAGAATTAAATTATAATCTATCTTTTAAACTACAGTGTAAAATCCTAACAGAACACATGGTACAATCAATATTTCGTCAAAAGCTTGAGTATTTGTGCATCAATAAAAATAATGTGTCTTAATAATTTGTATTCATACCTTCCACTTTGACCGACAGCGTTATACTTGCTCCCCGATTCACTTTTCGATTGCTGAACCTCTCCAGAAAACGTGGCGGCACAAGAGGAACTTTAGAATCTATATGAGGAAACAGTTAGCAAAATAAAAAGCTGAACATCATAAACTGTATTTCCTTAAATATAAAACCTACCCTGAAAATAATCCCTAGTAAAGTCAGAGATGGCAAGTTTCCGCCTCTTATAGAGAGAAAGTGGCTTTTTAAGTTATTACTCTTATTTCAGGATTAAATAGTATAAAAAGTTACGCAACGGTGACCCTTTATTGCGCGGTACCAGAAAGAGCGCTTAAAACAATTTTTTTTTTCAAACGAACGTAATATTTGGCATCAAACTAAGAAAAATGAAAAAAAAAAAAAATTTAAATTTTTAAATATGAAAAAAAAAAATGTTTTAAAATAATGCAATAAAAATTAATAGAATGAAAACAAAAATTAAAACATTGACATGTTTCCGGGCATATTCAAGAATACCACCAGCCACAACTTTCTATGGAAAAAAAAAAAATTTTCGGGTAAAAATATTGCCCCGCCCCCGGTAGATAAGATTTTTGATATCTGGGAAAAAATGGTATTGATCCCAAATTTTTGGACATTGGACAATACACACTGCTCTGGAAGCCTAATTAAGCGGTAAATTGGCGCCACCTGGTGTTCCAGCATCAAATTACATCTAAAAGTCAAAGTTTGGGAAAAAATTTTTTTTTTGAAAATCTAATAAAAAATCATTAAACATAGCGTGACACTGGTGTCTCGGTACGCATTATAGGGTTAAAATGTTTTTAAATGACTGTCAAGTCAGAAACAAAATTCAATTCTGCCCTCAGATAAGTAAAATTCTTTTTTGGAAGCCAAATGAAAAAAAGTGCACCAAAATGCACTAAGTGTCGTGAAAGTGAATTTACAGACATACCTCGGATTCGTCCCTGTGAAGACGTCGGCCGCTCTCCAGGAGCTAATGTACAATAATCAAAAATGTTTATAATAGCAGAAGCACCAAAAATGTACCATTCATGTATCACAATTAGGGCTGTCAAACGATACATTTTTTTAACTAGTTAATCGCACTTTCCTGACCAAATTATAAATGACTGAAGCTTGTAATATTGGGTATTGAGCTGTAATTTGTGAATTAATGTAAACTCAACACTAAATAAACACTCGTTTAAATACTGTAAAATAATTTAGTATAATTTGTGTTCAATTTGCGATGTATTGCCTTTGTTTTTTTAACTCTCATAAAACACACAAAAAAAGTAAATTTTGGTCTTAAATATAAGTGTCAACCATCGATTAAAAGTTTGAATGCTGATCCATAATAGCGATGTGTCTTTTGTGAATGATTCGTTCGAAATAAACTAATGTTTTATGACTCGGGATGAATGAATCTCCTCAGTGAACAATTCATTTATCACGAGTTGAGCCGCGCAGACTCTGTAAGGAGAAGAATCATTTGCAAATTGTTCAAACGGACAGTCCCGCATTCAGTAAAAAAATGAATGAATGACTCTAAAAGAATCGTTCACTTTACTGTTCGAGAGTTAAAGAGAGTCAGTTAAAAGAATCGAAATTCCCATCCCTAATCTGCGTGGCTGTTTCCTGACAATATTTGTTTCCTTCTTTTGATCTTCCGCGCCCCACTATTTGAGAAGCACTGATCTAAATGGATTGTGATTATTCTATTTAATGAAAAAAAAAAAAACGTGTTTACCGAGTACAGTAAGTCGCGCTGAAGAATAGGCAGAGCCAGCCGCATTGCTAATATACGCTGAATACTCTCCGGTGTCGTCGTGGTTAACATCCAGAATCTCTAGACTGTGACGATCTCGCTCAGTCAGCAACACAATTCTGCTGGAGGCTTGAAGTGGAACTCCATCTTTGAACCAATAGACCCTTGGTGTGGGAAATCCTGCAAAACGCATATTTTCCATGTATTCAAGAAAGACATTTGTACACAGGGTTTTTTTTTTTAACAAATCACATTACAACTGAACTACAACATCCAAACTCAAACAGAAATTAACCGCGGTAGAAAAAGATGCCAACTTGTCGTGCATAATCACAATGTAACAAGTAACGTTAAGTGACCATTTAAATGTAGTGGAGAAAACAGTACAGATACTCATCACAATTGTTGTCAAATATACAGAAAAATTGCTCATATTTTGGATACTCAGTACAATTACAAAGTAGCCAAAATACTCAAGTAAAGTAACAAAGTAATTCCATGCAAGTACTTTGCACCCTGGTCTTTTGTGTTCAGATCGATTCATTACAATTGTGTCCGAAGCAAATTCCATTGTATTATTGTTGAAATTGAAAATTCACTGAAGAAACCCTTGTTTTCTTAAGGTTAGAGTTTTTAAAATTAAGTTAAATCCGATTTTAATTAGAAAGAAAATATTTCTAAGCAGTTAAAACACTTAACTCAAAATAAAACATTTTCTCAAAAAAAAAAAAACATTATAAACTGTGTTTTCTTGAAAATACTTATAATATTATAACTTAAATATACGTATATATTAACATATAAAATTAGTAAACATTTTAATATTAATTAACATAATAAGAAACTAGTAAACATTATGAAAAACAAATTAATGAACTAGTTAACAAACACTTCATTAATACTCAACATGTTTTCATGGAGATGTTGCTTTTGTCTTAGAAGTATTGGAGACTTATGTAACTGTTAACCAATCAGACTAATAGTTTAATAGTGGCTCACTGATGCAACGTAACATTCTGAGTGTGTCCATTCTAAATAATTAAGATTTGACTGAATAAAGGTCCAGAACACAAAGTTTACCTTTCACCCGGACACTCATTTTGGCGATAGGAGCTCCGGGACTGAGGAAGAGGTCGTGTAATTCATCTACAACCTGAGGAAGCAGATCATCTTCTGCCACCGACTCGAACGCCTCTGTATCCCTGTGCTCGGAGCTAAGATGGATAACAGTATATAAGACAGAATAATGAAAATAAACTGAATTTAATGTCATTCTTTTAGCAATAAACTACAGAAAGTAGAAGATTCATTGAGTGTAATAGTTTGTCTTTAATGTTATTATCCTTTACATTTTCTTTCCGCTTCACAGTCTATAGTTTGGATTTTCATCATTTACTTGAGAGATTGACTCACTGTTGAGGTAACAGATAGTCGACATTCTACTAGAAATCCAGTGTTTTTGTGAATATTAGAAGCAGTCATACAGACCTCGACATGTATCCTTTAGCGCTGACGTATGATGATGTCTCCGTAGCATCAGCTGCTGAAGCCGTGTCATAGTCAGAGCTGCAGGACACTTTAAAACATGCAAGAACCAATCAGAAACCAATACATGATTTGTCTTAAAATCATCTTTTTTGATAAAATACATTTTCCTTTTTTTTGTGCCCTTCTTTAAAAAAAAAGCTGCTTCTTTAAGGAATGATCTTTATATGGTGTGGTTTTCTGTGAAGTCATTAGTGAACTTACAGATTTTTTCGTTTGTAGGCCCATATAATTTAATCATAGTTTAAAATAACAAAATGTAACAAAAATAATCAATAAAAACACCACAATATTATTATTATTATTATCATTATTAATAACAATATTATTACAAATAAACAATATATGTCAAACATTGCAAGTTAATGTGAACAGATGCATAATTATTTAAATGCATGTTGAAAATGACACATGAGTATGAGAAGTACAAACAAACTATAAAAAACAAAATCAATAATGTTGTTATATAACATATTAGCTATACATAATGACAAACTCTCATTAGGCCTGTTAAGACTTAGTCATCAGAAATGAGGAAAAACGACACAACTTCTCAAGTGTAAGCATAGCAACATTCTTTTTCAACCCATGCCATCACATTCTAGATGGTAAAAGATGCATCGTTCAAACAGAGTGCAATCGTCTGATTAACATTCCCATAGCAGAGTACTCACTGTCTACTCTCAGCTCAGCTTTGCTGGAGGCAATGCCACTGCCATTTTCAGCCATGCATCGATAAACGCCCATGTCTGTGTGAAGCACGGCAGTGACGATAAGCTGGTGGTGTCCTTCCATGGCTTCGTTGATCATATAATGGTCGTTTTCTTCCAGCAGCTTGCCATCCTTGAACCATCGGACAACGGGAGCAGGTTTGCCAACAACCACACAGTCGAAACTGACTGGAAAGCCATCGGGAACATCTTGGCTATGAAGCTCCGTCAAGAAAACGGGGGCTGCTGGGGGATTAGCAAGCAATTGAGACACAGACGCAAACAACACCTGAAAAACAGAACCATGGCAACGGCGAACAAGCCAAACCAACGCTCTACGTCCATCCAATGTGCAGCCGAGGTATCTCAAGGTAATTCAAACCCAACCAAGAACTTTACCATGCACCATATCATACCAAAGAACAATAGGAGCAAGTGCACAGCATTAGCAACGTAACAGTAGTGTCATACCAGTTGTCCCGCTCGTGAACATTGGCGTTGGTCGCTCTTGTGTTGGAGTTAGGGACTCGTCTGGAGAGAAGCTTGATTTTGTGATCCTCAACTCAACTTTAGCTCCTGCTGGCACAATGGCGGTCTCAATGGGCAGACCTTGATGGGTAAACATTTCCTGGAAACGTTGGGAAGCCACTTGTGCCTCGGCATGGCTATCAAAACGAATATAAATGTACTGGTCGTCTTCCCGGTAAGACTTGAGGTGCGAAGGTGGCAAGTCTCCTTCATCGGCACTGACAAAAGGTTCTTCTTCTACATCTGGAGGGAGGCGGTATCGAAGAAGACGGCGTAGTCGCTTGCTTGCCTGGCGTAGAGACTCATCCATCTCACTACCAGAGGAACTCTCGGCTTCACTATCGGCACTATATCCTAAAGTGAGGGGTCGTCGGCCAGAAGATTCTCTCAGTGACCCTACTGTGACTTTTCCACCATGACTGGAGACGCCAAACTTATTGGTAACTTCACAGGTATAGACGCCGGTATCTTTGGTAGTAGCTGCAGTTATTACTAGTGAGCAAGTACCATCGTTATAGATGTCAATGTGATGATGTTTTCCATCAGCTAGAGGCTCGCCATCCTTTAGCCAACAGACTTTATCGGGTTTACCCTCGACAATACATTCTAGATGGATCGTACTGTTTGGCTCCTTGGTTTGCTCTTTGAAGACATCTTTAAAGACTGGTCGCATATTCTTCCTGGCCTTGAAACCTTTGAAGGCGGCCTGAATCTTGACCGCAGCCTCTTCCAAGCCTTCCTCTTGATCTAAGTCCACAAGGGGCTCAACAGCCATCGTTGTGACCGATTGCTCAGTCATCTGGAGGTGCCCGTATAGTTTCTTGGAGGCTATGGTTTCTCCAGCATCCAAAGGAGAAGTGCTGCTTTTCTTAAGGTAGGGCACCAGGTTTGTTCCGCGAAGAGTTTCTTCCTCTGAAGAGGGCTCTGTTATGACTTCAGAAGTTTGCGCCACAGTTTTTGCTTTTTCAGATTCTTTTCCTTCAGTTGACTGGATCTTCTCTTTACCATCCTCTTCTGGTAACTCAGAAATGGAATCTAAAGTGGGCTCCCGACTCATCCTTCTCTTCTTAGCGACTGCATCCCACAGTGCGTGTAAATCTCCCTCGGAGGCAGATTCAGAGGGAAGCTTCGGCTGACCAACATCCTCAGAGAGTGTCAGGTCAGTTTCTGTAAGCAAAGGCAGCGTAGTTCAAGTTACACTTACAATACACCCCACATTACCTTAGATACCCAATTATATACTAAGCCTAAAAAATGCAGGTTACATAATTCACCCTTAAAATTAGGTACCTCAAGAAAACTCTGGCTGTGGTACCTTCCTGTCTCTAACTCAAATGCCTCAACCTTCTTAAAGTGAAGTCCAACTCCACTAGGCCATTGTCCAAAATTACCCAGATTTTAAAAATCTTTCTAAAGATGCCCCGAAATACAAGAACAGTAATACAAAGCCCAATCATAGCTCTGGAAAATACAGTTTTTTTGTTGAAAAACTTTTGTTGTAGGATTATTCAGCCTCCAAAGCTACCATTGTACTTGAATAATTGGTCAACTTTGAGATGTGACATAATTTAGCCAAAATAACCTTGAGCTAATACCAGCATCTTTGAGCCTTAAGGCCGAATACACCCTGGATTGTTGACTAACAACTCACAGAGCGGGACACACAATCACACCCTCACTCACACCAATGAAACATTTTCCAAACTCCAGTTGGCTTGAACACAAGTTTTTGCAGGGTGGAAGGAAACCTGAAAACTCCCAACCAGACCTCAAACTTCAGTTTTGAAATGTTCTTTTTGGCAATGCCACCTTAATCCCTATTAATCCCTAATCAAAATGCAACCGGTACTAACACCGTAACAATGTGTCAATAAGAGTATTTAGTAGGGTAAAAGTTGAAAACACATTACCTTCAAGAATAAGAGTGACTGACGTTTTTGTCTCCTCTGATGGTACACAAGAGTAGACACCCTGGTCAGTAGTCTGGAAATCCTTTATAAGCAAAACGTGATTCTTGCCCTCTGATACAATTTGGTATTTGACACCAAATTCTATCTCTCTGTTGTCTTTGAGCCACGAGACCGTTTTGCTCTGTGTAGAAAGCTCACATTCTAAACGCACCATCTTTCCTTTCTGGACCTCTGTGTTGCTTAGCGCTTTGGTTATTGTCACTGGCGGATCTGAAGAGAACATTTCCATTCACTACATGCAGCTCTTAAGGTTCTAAACAAGCTGCTGATTCAGTAAACTGATTGTACTAAATTGATATAAAGCCAATTCCGGTTAATCGGGACACATCGAGACTAGATTATTTAGTCCTAGTAACGGACTCTACAAATAAAGGAATTTTTTGTCAAAACAAGATAAGACATACACTACGTAACACAAAAATGTAACTATGACATTATACGTTATGGCAATTATGAAATATATGATTCTTAAAAATGACTTAGAAAAGAAATACCGTATTTACGCAAAAAAAAAAAAGACTCCACTCGAATATAAGCACCCCTCTGATTTTTCATGCACAAAATAATAAAAAAAACAGTTTTTGTTTAATCTTACTTCTTCCAGTGTTTTTTTTTTTGCCTGTTAAGTGTGGCGACGTTTAGTGCGGGCTAATGTTTCTTCTATTTCTGTTATTGAGCTAATAAAAACTCTTATGCACGTCCGCCTCCACAACCATTATCTAAAGAAATGAGTGCTTATATTTGCGTAAATACGCTACGTAAGTCTATCCTAATTAACCGACATCCCAATTATCTGGAGTTGACTAAACTAATAAAGTAACTTACCAAGGGTTACGGTTTGAGGCAGCTGGACAGGTTCGCCAACGCCAGCATGGTTAATAGCTGCTACCCTGAACCTGTAACCTGACCCAGCCACTAGGTTCTCTACCAGAAGCTCAGTGTTGCACACAGGTTCAGTGTGGCAGGGCAACCAGAGGGCACTGTCCACAAGACGCATCTCCACACGGTAACCCAGGATTGGACTTCCACCATCGTTCAGTGGCGTGAACCAGGAAAGGGTGACTGAGGTTGGTCCTTTGTTGACCAGCTCAGGGTCTTCAGGAGGATCTGGTACAGCTATACAGTAGTCACAAGTCAGGACCATCACGAAAAGTCACATGACCACCATTTACAAGCCAATTTTAAGATCGTTAGACATACCAATTGTAATTAATTTAGCCATTGATATGGCATCTCTCGCCGCGAATGTGATTTCTTGAGTAGGCTGATAATGGGCCTTCTTTAAAACGAGACAGTAGGAGGTCCCACTGATGCTCATGCTCCATTGGTCATTTGGTCGAAGCTCCACACCGTTGGCATACCACGTGACCTCACTTTCAGGTACGGCTTCGTTCAAGACGCATGTGAAGCCTACTTGTGTTCCCACTATAGCAGTCTGGTCTTCCAACGGCTTCACCACCTCCAGCTGCCAATCTATACAAAACACATCCACGAGCGTGACAAAAGGCAAACAAACCATGCATCAGGTCCTTTGAGGATTTTATAAAACAGCTAAATTATAGTTATGAACAAAAAATGTCAATATATTCATAAATAATGTAAGTGTAAAGTGATTAATGAGTGTATGTCTCAAAATCGAATGAAAATGCCTGTACACACACAAAGACAGTCACACACATAAACACTTTCTTACAATTGAGATTGATTGGAACAACGTATTGGCCGTCCAATCTACCAACCAATAAACCAACTAACCAACCAACCAACCAACTAACCAATCATTCATTCATTCAATAAACCGACCAACTACTCAATCACTTAACCAACCACCCACTCAATCACTCACTCACTCACTCACTCACTCACTCACTCACTCAATCAATCAATCAATCAATCAATCAAAATCAAAATCAAAATCAAAATCAAAATCAAAATCAAAATCAAAATCAAATCAAATCAAAATCAAATCAAAATCAAATCAATCAACAACTCAACTAATCACTCAATCACCCAACCAACCAACCAACAAACCAACCAGTACCTCAATCGCTCAACCAACCAATTAATCAATCAATCAACAAACCAACCACTCAAACAATCACTCAATCAACCAACCAAACACTCAACCAATCAACCAACCAACCAACCAACCACTCAACCAATCAACCATCCAACCAATCAGTCTGTCTGTCCATCTGTCCATCCATTCATCCATCAATCAGTGAAGTGTTGCGTAAGCAAAAACAAGATGGTGGGTGTGATTCTAAGATAAATCATTCATTTTTTATAACTTGCTGTGTGTGTTCCAGAACTGTTTGCAAAAAACTACCTTTGACAGAGAGAAGTGCAGAAGTGGAAGCGCTGCCAGCGTGGAATGTAATGCTCTTGTTTTCACAAGGGTGCAAGTCTTTCAGAAGCAGAAGATGGCGCCGTCCACTTTCGAAACAAACAATCTCCACATTGGCCGACTCCTTCACCGGCTCTCCATCCATCAGCCAGCGGCAGTCTTTGGTCTCAGGACGAGATAACGAACATTCAAAAAGCGCTTCCCCGCCAATGATGGTCTCCACGTTACTCAACTCCTGAAGAATGCCAATGGGCTTCTCTGTAAAAGAAGAGAACGCTTGAAAAACACACGTCTACAAATACTCCCGAGAGTCGAGGTTGCATTGCTTCTTGTACTAGGAAGCAACAGTGGAAGAGATTGTTGGGCCTGTGGTCATTCAAAAAATAATAACACAAATATTGTACCAAAAATATCAAGGTCAAATATCGGCCTGTCTGTCAATAGTAAAGTATAACTGTATGTCTGTCACTCTTTCTAATGACAAACATTGTATACCAAAGATAACAATGGAATGCAATAGGTAGTGTAAAGTATAATCTAAAGATACATCTATCTGTCTGTTCATCTGTCCATCAATTTCTATCTATCCATCCATCATCCGTCCATCCTTCTATCTGTCTGTTCATCTGTGCATCAGTCTGTTTGTCTGTCTGTCTGTCTGTCTGTCCATAGAGTTTCATCACTGAGTTTCATCACAGTGTTTTCATCACTGAGACAGACTGAAGACCTTGATCTCTACCTCTCCGCTACAACCATTAGCCAAAATGTGTTATCCAAACAGAGAAAAGAAGTAAAAAGAGTGTAACATTTTCAAAGAAAAATGGACAACATCCTATTTATTTACAGAGATATTTCTAAGAAAATATGAGGTAATTCATGGATTATGAGGTAATTCATGGATTCATAATTCTTCTTTACACCAAAACAAAGGAAAGACTAAATTTTTTTGGTTATTTATAGCAGAGTGTGGTATAATTTTAATAGTCCGGGCCGCTTGATATCTCACTAGGCCGTATGTGGCCCACGATGTGAAATGAGTTTGACACCCCTGAAGTAAAGCCTCTAGGCCAAACACGAAATAGTTCACAAATTTGCAAGTCAACAAAAAAAACACTTTCAAATGAAAAACATTCAATAAATATATGTAATACATTTTGAACCATGTATAATTTACATAACATAATAGTAAACTTAGAAAAGTTCACAGTCCTGCCTGCTACGAACACACTGCCTTTTGAACCACTGGGAAGGGAAACTACACCAATGTGGACGAGCGCTTGGCTTTTGGCTGGCAGGTCTTCTCACCTTGCACCCTGAGATGTGCCACCACCGAGGTTCCTTCAGCCTCACAGGAGAACATCCCCACATCACTGGCCTTCACACAGCTAATGTACAAGCGAGCAACAGTCCAGTCCTGCTCCACTAACAGTCTGTGAGCATCGGCCTGCACCGGGACGCCGTTACGCTTCCAGACGGCCTGGACCGGCCGGGAATACTGACAGATGAACTCTGCAGGCCCGTCCTCAGCCACACACTGGTCCTCCATAGCACTGACCACCTCCACTTTGGGATCTAAAGAGGGTTGGTGGTGGGGACAAATATCGTTCAGAAAAGCCCAGTGCTGGTTTGAAGCTCACCGCAATACTCTGTATAGGTGTTGGGCGACTTGCTATCTCTGTTATGAAATTACCGTATTTACACAAATTTAAGCCCCCTGCAAATATAAGCACCCCTCCTGGTTTTTCAAGCCAAAATCAAAAACATAATAATAATATTTTTTTTTTTTTTGTAAAAAAAAAAAAATGTTTCTGGCTCAGTTACGTTACTAATCTCTTAAAAATATTTTTTTTCCGTTATTGAAATTATTATAATATAATTTTCATTATTAACTATTACAAAAAGTAAATTCTAGTTGTTAGAACTTCATTTCCCAAGATCCTTTGCTCCAATTAGACTCCGCACATGCGCAGAGCAATTGTTTCAAGCTCTCTGTTTATCCAACGCTGTGTGAAGAGGAAGGATTATTATCCCCTGTGCAGCGACCCAGCGTTTTGCTTGTGTCTGTTCCTTGGATGTTTTTTGTACTCCTTGCTCACGTTCTTCATTTTAAACAGTTTTGACTCTTTCTGCGATGACACTTTGGACTTGCTTATTGTAATAGATTATTGTACTGCATTTAGTTGCATTTAATCTTACTTCTTCCGGTTTTATTTTGTCTCTGTAAGTGTTGCGGCGTGTCTAATGTTTCTTTATTTCTGTTATTGAGCCAATAAAAGCTTATACTGTAGCACGTCTGCCAACTAACAATTTTTTAACATTATAAAGACGCACACATGCTGCATAAAGACGACGTGTTTCAGTTTATTTGTGATTGTTCCTGAGTTGAAATACGGAAAAATGGGGGCTTATATTTTAAATAGGCGATTATAGGCACCCCCCAAGTTTTTTGAAAATTTGAAAAAGGGGTGCTTATATTCACGTAAATACGGTATGTTATTAATATTGATTTAATACTAATGCATTTAATATGGATCGATGGCCATATTGGCAAACTCACTGATGATTTTTTTTTTACATAGTCATCCTTCTTTTACATTTTTATACCTTTTTGCAGATTTTAGTACATTTTGTAAAATTGTTGTTTATTTGTCAAAAGTATGGGATGAGTAGAAAAAACGCAATTTCAATTCCGTGTACGTCCAGAGTTCACAATAAAGCTGACTTACAAATACGCATATCTGTTCTTTGATTTTATAAATAAACAAACAAACAAACAAAACTGCATTTTCATACAATGAAATAAAGCAGAAGTTGTTAGGATTCAGTAATTTCAGTCTTTTCAGTTTTGCGTGAAGCACAAACAAGCCTGAAATGCAGAAAACCAAAAAGAGCGGCAGAATAAAAGTCACAGGGTTTTCTGAATTCTGAGGAAAAGGTATTGGAATCTTTGTAGAATGTAATTCCATTACTGTACTTTGAGCTATTACTCACCAATTACACAATTCTGCTTTCCCACTTTTTTAAAACTCCAAATACAAGAAAAAGTGTAAGTAAAATAGTTTATATCCAATCATTAAAACTGAAATAAATATGACAGGTTCACTAAATGCACTAAAACTAAACGCAATGAAAATAAAATTGTTAGCTATGAGCTTAATATATTTTTAAATAATATTAAACTAATATTAATCAATCACAACACCACAGAGCAAATAATAACACTTAGAGATTTAGTAATTAGAAAAACAAGCTATGTGAAGTAAAAATTATGAGCGTTATAGTTAGAAATCAATGGCACATGGTCTACATGCATCCATGAATTTCCAAATAATTTTTTTAAAACGTCAACCTGAACAATAATCTCTTTCACTCTGTCAATAATGTCATGTCAATAATATAATGTCTGCCTGTTCCCACATACCAGTCATCTATCCATCTTAATATTCTTATTATTAATAATAATAATAATAATAGTAATAATAATGTATTATTCATAACTCATTTTTATTCTTTAAGAATGTACTACAACCAATAATAAGTACCACAACCAATCAAACAATCAATCAAATAAACCTAACAATTAATCAATCAATCAATCAACCTAACAATCAATCAAAGATGGATCTGTTCGTTAATCTATCCATTCATCCACCATCATCCATTCTTAAGTCTATCTATCTATCCATTCATACATCTATCATCCATCCTTTCGACCTGTCTGTCCACATATTCATCTATCCATCTCTTCAATATATAAAGTCGTTGCATTTTTTTAACATTATTATCTTATCTGTCTGTCCGTCTGCCCATCTATCATCCATTCATCCATCCATCCATCCATCCTTCCAACAACCTTAAGTCTATCTGCCTGTCTATTTATTTTCTATTTATTAACCTGACTGTACACAAATCCATCGCTTCAACATATCAAGTCGCTATATTCTATTTACTGTATTATAATACGTATATTCCAAACAAGGAAATTCATGGACACCCCATCACAGCAGAGGTTCAAGCCTTCAGCAGAACGGTTCCAGCTTCAGTACCTTTCACCAACAGCTTGGCGGAGGAGGTCAGGACGCCCGCTTTGAACAGGACGGTGCCCGAGTCAGTGGGAGAAAGGTTCCTCAGCACCAGGGTGTGATTGTGGTCTTCATCTACCCTGATCTCACTGAAGCTACTGTTCTCCAGGCGAGTGCCATCTAGCCACCACTGAACTCTGCTCTTGGGTTGGCGTGAGAGCTGGCAGGAGAACACCGCCTGCTCGCCCACAAACACGTCTGTGTTCTTCACACCCGACACGAGCACAACTTCCGGCTCTGCAGAGACCAGACACAAGTCAGATCACCAGTCTGTGCTCTGTGTTGTTGCTTCTCTCTTTTGTCTTGTGCACTTTTGCCTTCGCTGTTGTCTTTTAAATTGTTCTTATTCGTTTCTGCTAAAAACGTCTTTTCTTTCTCTGTTTTTCGCTGCTGCTAAACACAAAAATGTCGAAATAATAGTTAACGTTACAACCTGCTATTCAAGTAAAAAAGTCAGATTTGTTAAAAGAAGTATTGTTAAGAGAAGTATTTAGCCAGAAGTTTCTGGAAAGTCGGAACACCAAGACAGTAAGGAGATGCTTATATTCATCTATTGATGGAATTTTTATTTTGTGCCTGAAAAATCATAGGATTGTGCTTATATCCACGTAAATACAGTATTTTTTGTTCTAATACGATGACCTTCCGTCAACCATTATCTACTTATATGCTACATTAAAATAAAAAGAGGATGAATAAATATGAACGCGTGTTGCACTGGATAGGAAGTCGCTATAATGTCACTGTACATTTATCTGACTCACATCGTATATGTGCACTGTGACAATAAAGGCTATTCTATTCTACTCTAAAACCCTACATTGTTGTTCCTAAATGTATATTATACTTAATATAGCTGTACATATTATTTGTAAATTAAGTATGCCATTTCATTCACCTGTCTATTTCCAAAACTGCAGTGTCATAATGGAAATCCCCACAAATCTGGGCCTGAAATTGTAATTGAATGTCTGTCAACATGGCCACTAGGGGCCGTATTGAAATTCTGCTCTGCTTTTAACCATCCAGTGAAGCTACACACACTGTGAAGTGTACACACAGTGTACCCGGAGCAGTGGGCAGCCTTAAAGGGTAGTGCATGTGGCCAGTGTCAGTGCCCAAGAACACTCAGAACCAAGGAAACCCACCGGACTGGGATTCGAACCCGCAACATCTGGGTGGCAGGTCTAAACTCCCTACAATCGTGTCAACCAATCACAGAGCCGGACACATTCACACTCACACTCTCACTCGCACCACCGACGTGAGTGTAGTTCAATACCTTGCACGGTTACTGACGCTGTGGTCAACTGTTCTCCAGCATCACACGTGTAGTAGCCATTGTCCACAGCTTCCAAATCATGAACAAGAAGCTCCATCACACATCCATCCATTTTCATCTCAAACTTCCTACTGGGCTGCAGTGCTACTCCGCCCTTCCTCCACTCTACACTCCTAACTGGTTTAGACAGCTCACAGCGCAGTGTGACGCTCTCTCCCTCCATAGACTTCTGGTTCTCTAACTCTTTGCAGAAGAACGCAGGTTGTCCTATTTAACACACAAAGGGGAAAAATAGGACGTAAGTATTATGATAAGTAATAATGAAATAATAAATGTAGTAAGATGTAATAATAACATGGAATTTTACAGAGATGTCACTACTATTGTATTATTGTTGTTTTTCTATGTAAAGTCGTTGATGCCTTTGTCAAAGTTTTCATGATATGTGAAGTCATATGCTAACGTGGCGTGGCTAAGTTTAGTTTAAGTTTGACGAGACACAAGCTTTTGAAGACAAAGCCTTTTGAAGTCAACCGTGACTTCAAAAATGAACTGTATAACTAACTTGATTATTTTTTTGATGCTGGAAACAACAATAATAATTTATGCTCATATTATATATCTTTAGTTTTTTTTGTTAATGCGTAAAACCAGACATGTTTTACATTTGCCTTTGTATCTCGTTTTTATTTGAACAACACAACACTAAAAATTAAAAAAATGGAACTTAGATTCTCTGTATGTTCCTAACTGTTCCAAAACTTACAATAAAGTTGAGGGTTACAATTTTTTGGATTGGATATATATATTTTTGGATATAAATTTTTGGTTTTACGTATATGGAGTATGACCAAACTCTCTGAAATGATGTTGGAGACGGTTTATGGTAGAGGAATGAACATTAAATATAAGGGCTGAAGCTCTGGTGGACATCCACTTTTTTTTGGATATATTTTGGAAGCCAGATCTCTGAAACGAACTAGTGTTTTTAGTTTGACGTGGAAAGAAGATTAAACAACTGTTTAATACACGTCTGGACTCTCTTCTCGATGCATTATTGCGGTAAGAAAAAGCTCCTTGGAAAATATTTCCGAACTCAGGATGACATTTTCGCGGTGACGCATTTCGTTATCGAGGCTACCACTGTATTTTATATATCTGATTGTGAATGGAAATCAATTTTTCATTCAAAGTATAAATTAGCCTCTTTCTCTATATCGCTGTCAATTATTGTTGTTTAATTCTCGTCATCGTGTTCGTCAACGACACTTTTTCCCTGACTTTTTCCCACTTCTGCGCCATCTGCAGAAGAAACTTCTGTTTTCAACCTTGCAATCATTTGCAATCATAAGGTCTTTGCATTTTATACTCTATGTTCATAGTTAACTACGTATTGATATTTCTTAGACATAGCAACTTAAATAAACATTTAGAATATATAGTTCCTATATTTTCGTTGACTAAATCTATACTGTAATTTAGTCGACTAAAATGTTGTGGTATTTAGTTGACTAAATTAGACTAACACTAAAAAAAAAAAAGATGGCTAAATTGCGACTAAAACAAAACTGAGTTTTGACTAAATCTAAATGAAAAATCTTTGACAAAATTATCACTGCATTTAGACTCAGTCAGACTCATTCTAATCAGTCATTAGTACCAGAGTTGTGAATCCCTAATAACAACTACAACAACGTGTAAGCCTAGAAACCATTTTACCTTTTACAGTAATGGTAGCACAGCTTTCTGCATCTTTGGTTTTGCACGTGTACAGCCCTGCATCCGACTCCTCCACTGCAAGGATGCGGAGCTGATGGATGCATCCATCCTTGTGGAGCAAAGTTCTGCCTCCAGCATTTATCAGCTCTTCACCTCTGTACCACGTGACAGTGGCTTCAGGGTCTGAAGTCTTGCAGGACAGTGAGACCGCTTGACCCTCATTAGCATTCACGTCCAGAAGACTCTCCAAGAATATGACTACAAACAGGAAAAACCCAAACCCAAAATGGCATCACATCTCAGTGGGCTTTCACAGCTGACTTTCTGGTACGGGTGGATTTGTTTTCCCACTTGGTACAGTTCATTTGGGCTGAGAAAGCGACGATCTAGTCCGCACAAACATCAGACCAAACAGGGGTTCTTAACCTTTTTGACTCCAGGGCCCAAATTTTACAGTTCAAAGTGGCCCGTGGCCCATTAAAACAAACATTTCTTCAGCCAATCCAAATCATGATTTAGGTCAATGCACACAAAGCCTTTTTTATTTACTCCATGGCTTTCCAACGAGTTTTGGATCTTTAGCGTCTTGATGTTGAAGGCTTAGCCCACACGCAACACACTGGGCTTAGGGCTTGTGGAATCAGATTAGTGGCAAAAATATCAAATGATAATTTATATCGATGAAATAATAATGCGTGAAAAATGACTGATTATTGAAATTTTTTTGAACATTTCAAATTTGCACATATAAGCACCAACCAAGTTTTGGAGCTTCTGAAATTGGAAAAAAGTGCTAATATTCGCGTTGATGTTATAGTCGCAATTTTGATTCGTCTCAACTGTGTTATTCGTTCCACTTGATTCGAGCCAAATGAACCAAACCATAGATGTGAAAACACACAAAGTCTGTCCTAAAAAACATGAAACCATCGTTTATGCTAAACTGCAACAAAAACACTATTAAACTCCTCCACAAAAGCCAAAGCAGATGAAAAGCAGAGATGAAAGCAACAATAAGCGATGACGTGAAACAAGCTACTACCAATGGATGAAAGGTGATGCAGAGATGACTGCCTAGCCAAGGATGAACACAAAGTCTTAGCATTAGTGTTCCTTTACCTTTGGGCTTCTCCTTTACCACAAGGTAGCACACACTCTTCTCGGAACCAACCACAAACGCGAGATCACCCGAATCGTCCGGCGAAACCATTTTCAGCACGAGTTTGTGTTCTTTCCCGTGGCAGCTGATTTGATTCAAATCATTGTTTTGAAGCAGATTGGAGCCGAGCCACCATTCCACATTGGCAAGGCCCGTACGAGACACCTCACACTGGAAGATGGCGTCTTCGCCCATTACCACAGTCACGTCCTTTAATTCTTGAGTGATTTTTACATGTTCTGGTGTGAGTGAAGGGGAGGCAGGATGAAAAAAATGCATCGTAAAAATGTATTCCAAAATTAATACAAACTCCACAACTAGAAAAGCAAATCGCAAGACATTTTTACAAACACTTTTTTCAGACAGTCTTTGTGTTTATAAATTGTGGAAACATTTGATTGACTACTAATAATTGTAAAATACAAAACAAAAAAAAACATTGAATTTGACACTTTGTTAAAATACATAACTTTGGACCCAATTAGGTTGTGATTGGTGGTTTAATGAAAATAATCAAATTAAGTAAAATAATAAAATTATTCAACCAAATATGAAAAAACAATTAAACTAAATAATAATAAGCAAAAAGTACATTTAAATGGGTTGAATTACTGTTTAACGATTAATTTTATTTAAAAGAAATAAATTAAATGAAAAAATCAGCCTCTTTGTCCATGTTACAATATGATCGAATTGTCTTGTCACATTTGAATTTTCCTTACAAGCTGTTTTAGAAAGACAAAAAAAATCAATCCTCAAAAAAAAGCTATTGGCTTAAATTTAAATTGTGAATAATTTAAAAGCAATATTGCTTACTTCCTAATCAGAATATCACAAAAACAGGAAAAGACCTAGAGAAATGTCAAATCTCTGGTGGCCATCTTTAAGAACAACAAAGCGTGTTACCTTTGACTGTCAGTGTGGCTTTGCTTTGTTTATCTCCTGCTTGACACACGTATTCGCCGCCATCTTCCACTGACAGCTTATGGATCAGTAAGTTTTGAATGGCTCCATCACTTTTTATGGTAAACTTCTTCCCATCGGCTAGAACCTGAGAGTCCTTTCTCCAGGTCACACTGGCATTAGGGATTGAAAGCTCACAACAGAAGGTGGCACTTCCTCCCTCTGTCACCTCTTGGCTTATCAATTCCTTCGTAAATGATAGAACAGCTGGCAGGAAAGAGTGTGAGAGGGCATATGACATTTTGCGAAGTGCACCACCTTAAACCGTATCTACAATTTACTAAGATTCGTAGGATACATTAACCATTTAGAAATTCCTTAAATCAAAAGATCTCGGAGTATCTCGGAACTCCAAGAATAACAAATAATTCAAAATTCTTAAATAGTGAACCAAAAAAAATGTGATGAATGATTTTATTATTAATTATAAATGTTATTATTTATTTATAATTCGTTATTTTTCGAAGTCTTTTTACCCAATGACTTACAATTAATTTTAATTTGGAAAAAATTTCAATAAAAAAATAGAACAAAGGCAATTTGGCAATCAAAGTTTGAACACATTTTGCCTGATGATTTTTTAACCTAAACAATCTGAATTTAACACATTTAATTCTTTGCCTGTAACACACACACACACACTGTTTAAATGAATTTACAAAATGAATTTCTTGTTGTGCAGGCAAAGCTGCGAAAGACGATATTAGGCCTTATTTCACAAAAAAACCCTGTTATCTATTGCAGCAAACTGACAATGGAGCTTAAATATCAGTGCAAGTCATGTGACAGGTAAATATCAGTGCAAGTCATGTGACAGGTAAAGGAAAAACCAAATGATGAAATCTTCTGTCTTACCTCTGACAGTAAGACAAGCGAAAGAAGTGTGGGTGCCGACATGGAAAGACACGTTCCCTGCGTCTTTCAGAGCGACCCGTCGGAGTGTGAGTGTGTGTCGTTTCCCCTCCACTCCAATGGCACTGGCCTCACTGTTCTGAAGAGGAACGTCTTCAAGCGTCCACTGAACGACGGAGGCGTCGTCATGAGAGACCAAGCACTGAAACAGGACCTCATCACCTTCATCGGCGATGCAACTCTTCAGTCCAGAGACGATTGTGATTTCAGGTTCTGCCCAAAACACACACCCAGACACACAATCAGAACTCAACAACCAACCACAAACGCAACATCACCCGAATCTTCTTTCTCGTGGAAAAATCATTGTTTTGAAGAAGATTGGAGCCGAGCCACCATTCGACATTGGCAAGGCCCGTACGAGACACCTCACACTGGAAGATGCCGTTTTTGCCCATTTCCACAGTCACGTCCTTTAATTCTTGAGTGATTTTTACATGTTCTGGGGCGAGTGAAGGGAAGGCAGGAGGAAAATATACATTGTAAAAATGTATTCCAAAATTAATACAAACTCCATGTCTAGAAAAGGAAATCTGAAGACATTTTCACAAACACTCATTGACATTTTTCAGACCTTCGTTGTGTTTAGAATATGTTGAAACTTCTTGAACTACTAATGAAAGTAATAAAAAGTAAAAAAATGTAATTCTCCAAATAAATATTAAAACTAAAATAAGATAAAAGCATATATTAACTTAAATGTTTTAACTATAATAATTTTAATAGTGTTGTAAAAATGTTGATGTGAAAAGACACAACTCAAGTCAGAGCAAAGATAAAAGAATAAGCCATTTTACAAATGCAAATAACGTTTTACAATTGCTAAATAACGCTGTAAACGTTCACATGTGAGAGAAACAATCTTGGGAAAGATTGCGCGAAGGGGGAAAAAAAACGTAGGTCAATGAATCGGAAGAAGAAGCAGACAAGAAGAGATGAAGAGTTGAGGATGATGTTGATAAAGTCATTCCTACCCTTCACCGTGAGGTTTGCAGAAGTTCGGCCGTGTTCTGTTTCACAAGAGTATTGGCCAGCGTCGCTGCATTGCACCTTCTCTATGATGAGTTCAGAAACGACTCCATCTTGTCTCATCTGATACTTGCCGCTTGCTTTTATTACACCCGTCCCTTTTCTCCAAACAACTTTGGCGGCTGGTTTAGTTAACTCGCACCGAAAAACCACCTTCTCACCAGCCTCCAGTTCCGAATCTTTCAAAGAGGATTTAAAACGAACTGGTAGTGCTGCAAAACGCAAATATGGTGGGTTAGTAGATTTTCAAGAACTTTAAATACAGATTCAATAAGAGGTTTCGATCCCAGCCCACCATTAACTTCCAGATGTGCTGTGGTTTGGTGGTCTCCACTCTTGCAAACGTACAAACCAGAGTCCTCGAGGGTGAGATTGTGAATGACTAGTTGTTGGTGGCAGCCATCTTTCTTCGATTCATATTTCGGACTGGCGGAAATGCCAGTCTGGTTTTTGTGCCACTCAACTGGACAGTCTGGTTTGGACAGTGAACACCTGAAGATGATGCTTTCACCCTCAACCGCTTTCTGGTTCTTTAACTCTTGTGTGAAGATTGCTGGAAGAGCTGCCAAAGTGATGGTGACTGGTTATTTCGATTTATCACATTCGGGTGTTGTCGGAGCAGAGTAGCGGTGTAAAAAGAACATTGAGGATTATTGAGGGGAAAAAAAACTATTCGATTTGAATTGTCGTGGCTCTTTCGAACGAGTGCCTGTGGTTTCTAGAATAATATTCTGAACAAAATCGTTAAGAATTTGTGAACTGTTAATTCATTTAGACTTTACATAATTGTCAAGCCCTCTTGTGTTTCTCCATTTTCTCATGTTATCTATTTTCTTTTTTTATGTTCTTGTGTGTTTCTCCAGTTTAGCAGACAATCAAAAAACCCTAACCCAATTCAATTTTTTTTTAATTATTTAAAATCTCATTAATAAATGTTTAATAAAGAATAAATAGTTCTCACTTTAGAATAGCTCACAAAAGCAGTTTGCCGACAGCTATAAAATGCCTTAAAACTATCATCAGAATCTCATTATTCATCATATTTTTTGTTTCATACTCTCAAAAAACAAAAAAAAAGTTCTGACTACCTGCTACATTGTTTATGAATAAAACTAATTTATAAATGAGAAACTGACTCTTAACGAAGTGTGAAAATACAATATTTAGGTAAGTTCTATAGATGCGTTTAAGGCATTAGTAAAGCCTTATATGAACTACTCACTAATGTTTAGTAATGTAGGAGTGCTTCTTTATAAATGATTAATTGATTATTTACTGTAGCTTAACTAATGGTTCATAGCTTGTAGTAATTATAGTATAAAGTGGTACTAGAACTGTTTTGCATAAGCCAAAAAATCATAACAGTTTCCAAGCCAGCAACTTTTGTTGCAACAAATTCCCAATATTATCAACCGCAAATAATCTAGATATTACTGCGATACTTCTATACAACCCTATACAGTATTTCATTCTGCGTCACAAGGAGCTGCCTCAAATCCGTATCTGTAATAACCTGTAACAGCACTATAAGATGACTATTATTTATAGATCCCAATCAATTGTAGACTCTCAACGGTTTTCCAAATTGTGGTATAAAACTTGGCTCAAGTACGAACGATGCTGTGAATTAAACGTAAAATTCATACCGTTGACTTTCACATTCGCTGTAGTCTTCTGGTCTCCACACACACATGTATAGTCTCCCTCATCTTCAGGCTTGAGATCAGTGATCTTCAGCTCCACTTTTGAGGCAACGTGTTTGAGCTGATATTTTCCTCCATTTTGGATCACATGGTTTCCTTTTTTCCACTGAACTGGGACACCAGGCTTAGAAAGTTCACAAGACAGAGTTGCGATCTGACCTTCATCACACTCCTGGCTCAGCAGATCACGCGTGAAGACGACTGGCATCGCTAGTGGAACCATGAAAAGACCAAGACATGTTACACATAATGGAGTACAACATTGGAGTCAGGATGACACGTTTAGAGAAGGTAAATCTTTGAAAATCAGATTCCAAGACGGCACAACGCGTGCCATGTTCTAAAAAAAAAAATAAAAAAAAATGCAACATGCTTTGTTAAACAATATTGCCAAGACAGGCTTTAAAAAACACATAGTAACATATAGTAATATAATAGACACTGTATTTACGTGGATATACTGTAATCACTGCCCTGATTTTTCAGGCACAAAATAATTATTCCAAAAAAACATGGTCTTTTTTTTATATTTCTGGTTAAAAGTTTAAAAATGCTATTTTGTATTTATTTAACAAACATCACTTATGACTCCTATCACTTGAATGTCATGTGTACTTAATAGTTTAAAAAAATCTATTCTAGTCTTAAAAACTCCAGCTCCCATAATCCCCCATTGAGGCCTTAGTCTCCCATGAGCCTCCTGTGCAGCCAGACTAAAGCTGAGCTCAGTTTTTGTTAGATTTACGTAAATTTCAGAACAGTATTTTTTTGACGTGTAGCAGACAGAGCGATCTGATTGTGTTTGACTCCGTCGTTTTCTTAAAATTAAAATTAATTATTGTATTATTTTAACCTTACTTCTTCCAGTGTTATATTCTCCTGCTCCTGACTTGAAATATGAAAAAATGGGCGCTTATATTTATATATTTGCGCATATTTAAAATCGGATATTACAAGCACCCTCGAAATTTTGAGTGTCTAAAATTCAGAAAATGTTTTTATATCCGCGTAAATACGGTATATTATAAAGCACAAATAGCGCAGCAACTGAAAATGTAAACAAAAAGGAATAATTAATGACTGAAAAGTTAAACATGCATGCAAACATGTATGAGAGTCCTTAGTCGTACTCAAAGAAACAAGAAAACGTTTCGACTCGTTTAACAAAAAGATGTTTCCGTTTTTTTCATGTAACACATTTTGAATGCAAGAAGAAAATGTTGCATAAAAATCATAGTAGCAATCATACCATTAACAACAACAGTAGCTGAGGTCTTATTAAACCCACAATCGCAACTATAAAGCCCAGAATCTTCAGGTTTGACGTCTGTGATCTTCAGTTCAAGAGCAGATCCACACTGAGTGACCTGGTACTTTCCACCTGAATGGATCACCTGCGTTCCTTTCCTCCACACCACAGGAACCCCAGGTTTACTCAGCTCACACTGAAGTAAAACACTGTTCCCTTCATCACTTTCCTGGTTCTTCAGCTCCCGTTTGAAGACGGGCGACGAAGCTAAGAAGCAATCGACATTCAGTAAAGACACACAGCATAGACGACACAACTATAGACATCTAGACACAGAGAAGAAGACATCAGACATTTGTTCTTCGGCTTATAGAATGCAGAGGAGGCCTTGTGTTGGCCTGAGTTTGAGAGTGATGTTTAAGAAGATAAGATGACTCCATACCCTTGATCTTAATGCTTGCTGTGGTGTTGTTCTCGCCACACAAACACGTGTATGGTCCAGCATCTTCTGGCTGGAGGTCAATGATTTTCAGCTCAGCATTTGCTCCGTCTTGCTTGATTTGGTACTTTGCTCCACACTGAACAACGTGTGTTCCTCGTCTCCAGACCACAGGAACTCCAGATTTTGAGAGTTCACAGGATAAAATGACAGTGTCTCCTTCTTCACATTCTTGGTTTTGTAGCTCACGCTTGAAAACTACGGGTGACGCTGAGGAGTGATGACAAATTTAACGTAAACGTAAAATAAATAAATAAAATTAAGTCAAAATAAGCCCCGCCCTCCGATATTTCAATCACACCATAAATATTCCATTAATAGGCGGATATAAGAACCTCATTACCTTTTTGGTTGACTTTCCAGAAACCGAAAATTTCTGGCTAAATACTTCTAATACTATTTCTCTTAATTATGTGTAAAAACAACAAATTCCCATTTATTTGTGATTGATTCTGACTTGAAATTTGTAAAAAGAGTTTTCAGCATAAAATGACAGTGTCTCCTTCTTCACATTCTTGGTTTTGTAGCTCACGCTTGAAAACTACGGGTGATGCTGAGGAGTGATTACAAATTTAACGTAAATGTAAAATACATTTTAAAACATTTATAAAAAACATGTATGTGAAAAAAGCCACCCCCACCCCCGATATAAAATAAAATAGAATAAAGAATAGAATAAAAGCAGAAAATATAGAATAAAAATTCTATTAATAGGCGAACATAAGCACCTCACTACCTTTTTGGTTGACTTTCCAGAATCCGAAAATTTCTGACTAAATACTTCTATTACTTCTCTTAATTTTGTGTAAAAACAAACAAAATACCATTTAATTGTGAGTGGTCCTGACTTGAAACATACTGACTTGAGTGGTTGCTTATCTTTACGTGCATATTTGGAATATATGCATTTAGGCACTCACAAAGTTTTTCAGCTTATAAAATTGAAGAAAAAAAAATGGGTGCTTATATTCGCAAAAATAGGGTGTATATATATATATATATATATATATATATATATATATATATATATATATATATATATATATATAAATTCCATGTATATATATATCATATTTATTATAGCCAACAATGTATGAAACGCAGGCTTTCTGTAGGACGCAAGAGTGTCTAAGCAATGTATACATTGCCTGGTGTTGTTAAGCAAAGTGCAAAATGTCCACGTCATTGCTAACTTTTGCCTAAACATCGTAAAAAATGACAGGCATATTTCACTCCATGTGTAAAATCTCCAGACCAGAAAGACCTTCCACAAACAAAACGCCAAACCAACTTAAGGAGCCAGTGTGCATACGTTTTCGGCGGGAAATAGTTTGTTACACAATGCAAAATATGACTTTTGATGACCCAAGGGTTGCATCCGGTCTCGTGGGACCAACAACTGAACGTCCTTGGGAAAAGACACAGTGTGTCGCGGCTTAAAGCTGCCCACTGCTCCGGGGCAAATCCAACATTTCAACTTCAAAATACAACCTTAAGCCTAATATTTAAAATCATGAACTGAAAATGTTACACCTTGTATTGAACTTTTCCACTATAATCCAACTTTTAGGCCAACTTTTTTCAACGATTGCTTTCAAGAACCCAATTGTCATATCACAACTACTTCCTCACATGTGCAGCAAGCAACAATTGTTCTCACAAACGTTTTTTTTGTTCAACTGCCATAGAAAATATTTAATCAAGTTGCCACTAAACTGGCTACGATATCCTTATCAAGTACATATATGCTAGATAGAAGCCAGCTGGGAAGCCTCCGTTTGCCTTTTGTTACTTCATTGCAATAGTTCCAAAAATACGTATCTTCATGTAAGGTATAAGACACTTCATGAAAACGTGTCTTTATAAGGTTTTCCAATTTTTTTTATTATAAGGTTTTCAAGTTTTTCCAGCTAAATTTGTATTTAAAGCTATGCCATTACCATTTTAGGGGGCATAGTTTTGTCATATTGGGGGAATGAAAATGGACATTACATTTTAGTAGACCTTACTCACATTAGAGGCACAATTTGTATTATGACTTTAAAGTAAGAAGACATTAGACACGAAGAGAAGCATCTGCCATTACTATTTTTATCAAAGTATGTTTTAGTTTGTAAACGTTGCAACCCATTCACACGGGTTCACAATAAAGGAACACAATAAAGGTGTTCATGCTTCCCATTCTCTGAACTTTTAATCAGACCTGGATCATAGTGATCACAGGCTGTTTATTCACAAAATCACGCATCTCTCTCTCTCTCTCTCTCTCTCTCTCTCTCTCTTTCAATTTTGAATGTATGTTTAAATACAAACAAATTATTTGTTAAATACTAATTTAAATACCAAAATATGAAAAAGCATTTTCAAGGCCTTGAAAACACATTGTTGAAATTCAAGCATTTAAAGCAGCTGTAGGAACCAATCGTGTTTGAAAGCAGACATTATGAACAAGATTATTAATTCTAGAACTTCTTTCAACAACTCCATCATCACAGCTAATTTCAAGCAAGTATTGTTATGAAGCAAGGCTAAAGTGGAAACCTTCGCCAGACTCTTACCTTTAACCAACAACTTTGCTGAGCACTTGGAAGAGCCAATGTCACAGGTAATCACCTCGCTGTCACTCTTCTGGAGATCCTTCACGTTGAGAATCAGAACGCTTCCCTTTTGGATCAGCTCATAGCGTCCGGTGGACTTGATCTCCTTGGCTCCTGCTAGCCATGTGACTTTGGAGGCCGGTTGAGCAGTCTCACATTCAAGTGAAGCTGTGGAGCCTTCTTCAGCTGTGGTGTCCTTTAACTCACGAATGAACTTGTTCTCTGGTTCTATAAAAAGTAGAAAACGTAATTTTCAGTGTAGCTCTCCAAGACGTAATGGCTTTGAATTTTCCCACCTTGGATCTCCAGTTTCGCCTTGGATGATGGGCCGCCGGTGACTTCACAACTGTATTCTCCAGAATCTTTCTCCGTGACATTGCGGACGGTCAGCTTTACTGTGTTCCGCTCTTGGGTGATCTCATACTTCTGGCTCTTTCGGATAGATTTTCCATCTTTGAACCACTTGACATCAAGTCCAGATTGAGAGAGCTCACAGGAAAACAAAGCATCTTCCCCCACTTTGGCACTTACAGCCTGAAGCTCTTTTGAGATGTTTGGAGCTTCACCTAGTCATAAAAACCCCAAAACAGGTGAGTAAACTGTTAAATAATAATAATCTATTTCCTGGACATTTCAAATTAGCTTGTTAAACCACATCTTAGTAACAATCGAGAGCTTGATGAGCAAGATCTGACTAGATTGAAGTTTGAAGTTGATGTTAAACCTTGTGGAACCCTGGATCTTCAGAATATCAAGATTCTGATAATTAAATGGCTAGAAAAGATCTAGGACATTGGTAAGTCAGGCTACCACTTTACTTCCATTAGCACCTCACCTTCAACAGAGAGTGTTGCCTTTGAGCTCAGGTCCTTGATGGAGAAGACAACCTCACCAGAATCAGAACCAGAGACACCAATGATGGTTAACGTGTACTTCCGTCCGAGGCTTTTTATCTGGAATCGTCCGCCATCGGTTACAGGTTGGTTTTTCAAAGTCCAAGAAGACTTATCAGAGCTTTCCCTGGATAGGATGCATTCAAACGTGCAGTTTTCTCCTGCTTTGGCCTCCACTGATTTAAGACGCTTGGTTATCCCAATGTGGATGTCTGCCATTGGAAAATAAAATACATGGAATACTTTCCAAGACATTTTTTTAGTGATTCAAAATGTTTTAACCACCCTTCTATGTTCGAGTCAAATTATTTAAAATTACATATTTAAAAAATGCTTAAAAGTATTTTTTCACTTCACTTTCAACTTCTCCAGCTTGTCTCATTTGGTGTACCTATCACATTAAATATGATGTTTCATTTCACATATTTGTAACACCACGCTACATGTTTATGTTACAAAGAAAATGTTCAGGTCAATTTGACCCTTCAGACAAAATGGAAACTAAAAAGAGTCCGAAAGATCCAATACTATTTGTTTCTTTGCAACAATGAGACATAATACACAAATTGATGTTCTTCCGAAACGAACCTAAAAGGAGGGTTAAATATAAAATAAAGCACATTCGCTTATCATCATACCTCTAATGGTGACCTTGGACTTGGCAAGATCTGTGCCTAGATCACAGCTGTATTCTCCAGCATCAGCTTGGGTCACATCATGGATTGTCAGGCCAAGGGATTTGCCATCGTGAAGAAGTTCGTACTTCTGGTTCGCCTCCAAAACCACGCCATCTTTGCGCCAGACAGGAGATACTCTGGGCTTCGAGGCTTCACACTTCAGAGTCACCGTTCCTTTTTCCTCTGCAGTAACGTCGTCTAATAACTTCATGAAGACGGCTTTCTTTTCTGTATGTTAATAAATAGTAATCGAGTTAAACAAAAACTCTAATTTTTTCCAATATTAGAAGTAAAAAAATTGGGTGATGCTTATATGCGCATATATCAAATTTGCATGTAAATATAAGCGACCCTTTTTCCATATTTTAATTCAGGAGCAATTACAGATAAATGGAAATAAGTCGTCATTGCAGCTGTGCGCTTTAATATAACGGTTAAAGAGATGCATATATGCTTTTATTGGCTAAATAACAAAAATAAGGAAACATTACCCACACAGCGACACTTAGCAGTGGCTAAGTAACACTGGAATAAATAAAAGTACATTTAATTAAGTAACATATCATGGCAAACTGTCTGTCTGCGAGGGAGCTAGTCCACGCATCGTCGAAACCGGAATACGTCCATAAAAGAATCTAGCAAGTAGAATCATAGCACCCCCTACTGGAGGTCTGCTCTACTGCATTCAGAAATAATATTTAACGTTGCTATTTTGTTTTCTATTTTTTTTTTATCTAATATTCAAGGAAAAGTTATGTGTATTAAAAAAAAGTATTGTTAAGTAAAGAGGTGATTATGTGCAAAAAAAATATGTGCAAAAATCATTGAAAAATTAGGGGGGTGCTTATATTCACAAAAAGGTAGGGTTGTTTCTTCTACATGTGTACATTTACTATTGCCCAATAAAATATGTGAAAGAAAAAAAAATATGCTAGGCTTTGAAGTATTTCATTATAGATACAGTCATGTTTAAATCTCACCTTTGACTTTCAAAATGACAGTTTCTTTGACATCTCTGATGCTGAAAGAAACCTTCCCACCATCTTCAGGGGCGAGATTTTTCAGGGCGAGGGAATGAGTCTTATCCGTTTGGGTAAGGACATTGACGTCGTTGTTAAAGAGAGGCTTGTCGTTTAGCGTCCACTGGACCTCTTCGTCGGCGTAGTTTACCTCACAAGTGAACTGAGCATCACCATCTTCATCGACCTCCATGTCTGCCAAATGTTTGATAATCTGCATTTGACGCTCTGTGTGCATAAGAAACAGACACGTCCTTCACATTTTAATTGTGGAAATTAAGATTTACAATGAAACACGAGCAAAAGAGAAAAAAAAACACTGAAATATGTTTTACCATTGATTTCAAATGTCACAATTTACACATTTAAAAAAAGGCAGAAAAACACATGACTGACAAACTGACAAGATTGGAAAATGCATGAATAAATGGTTTGAACTGAGCTGTCTACACAGCAAAAATACAATCATGACAAACTACAAAATATTGAAATTAAACAATAAATCTAATGATAAATTAATTAGATTAAAATTAAGAGAGACAGATTAATTTGCTCGTTTCAGAAAAATGCGTCTTGCTTCAAGTCGTCTTACTAAGTAAAAATGCCCCACCCCATTGGCAGATAATATGACTTGATTTAAATTTCATTTAATTCTATTTTCTTATTTTTTTATTTGGATTTTTTTGGTGTACTGCACTGCCGCTTTAAGGGTCGTGACCCGAGCAGAATGTACTTGAAGTATTTACTCTAACTCGCAAAATATGGTTGCAAGTCTAACTCCCTACCACTAGAAGACAACTACACACATTTGATCAAGTTGCGTCATCAATCTCCTGTCCCATACAAGGACATTTCTTCTACTTTCCAATCTTGAGAGGTCTAATAGTCGGGACTAAGAAACTTTTACCTTCTACTTTGAGCATGGCTTTGCTCTCACAGACTCCAGCCTGGCACCGGTACTCTGCAGAATCCTTGATGCTTAAGCCTGAGATTGTCATCTGGACAGTGGCATCCTTCTGTTTCATTCTGAACTTGTCCGAAGCCTCCAAAACCGTTTCCCCTTTCAACCAACGCACTTCTTTGGGTGAGGCGGAGAACCTGCAGCACAGAGTGACGGAAGTCTTCTCCATAGCGGAGATATCCTTAAGAGGCTCCAGAACTTCCACAGGACGCTCTGCACGAGGAATTCAACAGCCGTTAGTATAACAATACATTTTTATTATTGTAATAGTCACAGAAGGTGTCTTTAACCTTTCACGTTCAGCTCGGCAGAAGACTTGCTCTTTCCTGCTGTGAACTGCACCAGTCCGGTCATGGAGGCCTTGGTCTTCTTAAATGTGAGGCGATGCATGGTGCCCTCTTTCTCCATTTCAACGTCAACGCTCTCCTTCAGCTGTTCTCCATTTAGCGTCCACTTCACCGGCTTCACCGTCTCCACACTTACTTCCACCTCAAAATGAGCGGCGAACGGCTCCGTCACCTCCACAGGACTCAGCTCACACACAATGCTGATGGCCTGCTCTAGAAGTCGTGATGAGAGAGGAAAGCATTCCATTTTAACCATGTATTTGGTGTAAAAGGCATGAAGAACAATAAGTAATTCAAGAAAGATTGTTTTCACTAAAGAATGAAATTACATTTTCAACTAGATGATGCAGCTACTGAAGAAATGATGTGGGAGAGCTGGTCACGCTTGTCTAAAATTGTTTAGGCAATTTTCCTGATGAGAGGCCAAAATGTCTTTTTTATTACTAACACGTTTATGTGAAATAAAAGTCTGCAAGAGTTGAAGCGAGAAAACAAATCAGGATCCATTTAAACCAATTAAAAATGGAGCCGAAAAACTTAAGTGCAATAACTTCAAAAAATAATACATTCTAATTTCAAAGAGGGGGTTCTTTTATCACGAAAGAGTTGAAAAAAGACTCTCAACCTTTTTAAAGTAAATCTTTCTACGATGAACAGTGAAAAAAAAAAGGCATTGAAAAGTGTATTGACGATGAAAGCTGAACGATGAATCCCATTTAAAGTTGAAAATGCAAAAGTATAAAAGTTGAAAAGATGACATTTTGCACATTTAAAAAGTGAAATGGCATTTAGGCGGTGACAAAGTATAAAAGCTGATAAGATGAAAAATGATAGCATGGAAGATGATAGTAGACTGGCAATTCTACAGTCAACGACTGAGGACTAGTTAACCACTAAAAAAAAACGTATAATAAAAAAAAACGCTCAGGAAACACAGCTCTCCCACTAATATGGTTAAGCAGCATACACGATTCAAACCTTTTAGATGTAGATCATTCTGAAATGGATCTACAAACCACAACTACTCACTAAAATTGTACCACATGCAGTTATAAACCATTTTTGAAACAATTTTTAACTGTTCCGTTAACAGCTGGCGGATTTCATAACATTGCTTAGTGTTGATGAAGATTGCTCAGAAAGCTTGGTTACCCTCAACCAGAAGCTGGCATGATGTCTTATCATCAATGGCGTCGCACATGTATGTGTCCTCGTCATCCGAGTCTACATCAGTGATGGTGAGCTTTCTGTAGATGTCCTCGCTGGCGATCTCGTGCTTCTTGCTGGGCTTGATCTCCTTCTTGTTCTTATACCATGTGACTTGAGCGCTGACCCGTGACACTTGACACTCTAAGTATGCACGGTGTTTGTACATGGCGATTTTGTCTCTCAGTTTCTTCACAAATCGCACTGGCAGCTCTGTAATGATTATAAGGGGCTTAGGATCTCTACATTAGTTAGAAACGCCCAGAGGTGTATAGAGTACTTGAGAATCATACTTGAGTAAAATTAAGTCGCCAATTCCAAGAAGCGAAAGTAGTATAGTATTTAAAAAATAACTTAAGAGTTTTATTTGTGATGAATTTAGGCTCAAAAACACCAAGAAATGTCAAAAACAAGAAACAATTGACGCTCAAAATATCATTCAGTACCTTCAGCATCCTGCAGATGGCGATATCACCTCATTTGCCCAAGAAATTAATCGCGGTGGAAAAAAATTTAGATCACAATGAAACGAGTAACAAATACGACAAGTAACAAATGTAACTTGTAACAATAAGTGTCCATTTAGATGTAACGAAGTAAAGAGTACAGATACTCAATTCCAAATGTCGTCAAGTAGAGAGAAAAAGTTGCTTACATTTTTTGACACTCATTATAAGTAGTCAAAAAATATAAGCTATATAAAATACAAGCAAAAATATATATAACATAAAACAAAAAATGCTCAAGTAAAGTAACGAAGCCCATTTACTCAAGTACTTTACACCACTGGAAACGGCACACAAGACACACACACCACTAGCTTTAGTGTATTAGTTGAAAATGGACTGATCCATGCAGATATAACCTGAATTGTTTGGACCACCAACCTTTGACCTTCAGTATAGCGACAGAAGATGCCTTTTCAGCCGTGAACTTGATTGTTCCTGCGTCCTCGGCTTTTACAGATTTAAAGAGGAGTGTGTATGTTCTTCCTGTGAAAGAAAGGATGAATTCAGTTGGATTTGATGATGCTTTAAAAAGAACTCAAAATTCTGGCTCTATATCTTGCAGTTTTGGCATTAAAAGTTGCAGTTACTCTCAAGCAAAAAATTGCAATTCTGAGTTAAAAATTCACAAATCTAATTTTAAAATTGAATGTTGGTCGAAAAAGAAAATAGTCAAATATATTTATATATATATATTTGTGTGGCGGAAATTGACTTTTTGGATAGTTATCTTATCTTTGGATTTTCTTATCTAATTCTTATCTTATCTTTTTACTCACCCTCTTGCCTCATCTTTATGTTTTCTCCCGCTTTGAGTTTAAACTCTCCTTTGTGCCACTGAGACTCAATCTCATCATGAGACACCTCACAGACAAATGATGCACTTTCCTTCTCCGTCACTTCCAAATCCTGTAGCGCCTTCACTATTTTAACATCTCGACCTGAAAAGAGTCAAACATCTGGATTTATATCCGAAAGCATTTGGAACTATAATATGCTTTAACCTTTCAAAAGTGTTGATTTTGTCCACACTTTTTTTTATTCATCAAGTGTTTTTCTGCTTACCATGAACAGTAAGTTTAGCGGAAGTGTTGTCGTGCTCAGTTTTACAGATATACACTCCCTGGTCTTCATGCGCACACTTCTGGATGACGAGGGTGCGTTTGGTGGCTTGGGATGAGATGGTAAATTTCTTTCCTGATTTTAGTTCTTCATCATCCTGACAGAAAAGAAAAGAAAGCAAGTGAGATTTATTGATTTATTATTTCATTTATATTCATTTTTTCTTCAGAGGCCATTTCATGGCAGATACAAAAATAAAAATGACAAACGTATGTATATGTATATACTACATATATGTATTTAGATAAGTTTCATAATACGTATGCATTAATGATAAAATCTCTAGAATCTTAAATGGATAAACACATGTAAATAGGTCTTTCAATATTTCAATATGTCTCTGGAAGCAAGTGAGAAAATGTTGTCTTTTGTTAAGAATTTAACATTACAATATTTCAATTTCTGCGACAAATGCTGACAGATGCTGGTCACTTTACATTGCTCAGATGGCTTTTCGTTGTAGTTATATTAATGTATTACATTAGACAGTAAATAAAACATCTTATTATATTAAAATAAAATATTTTAAGACAATATTTGTTTCCAAATGTTTTTCCCGTTTTCTTCCACGAAAAACTGGGAGTTATGAAGCCGTAAAGCTAACCATAATATGCAGACAAACACATTCATGATTTCACATATTTTCTATTTGGTGAAGTCCTGTTCTGTTTGGTGAACCAGTAACCAAAAAAAACTCAAAAAGGGATTATGTCTGTGAGATAAAAAGTATCTGGCTCAGTCTGAAACTCTTTTTTCTATTACCTACACCATAGTGTAATTACTGTACACAACAGTACATACCAAAACGTAAAAGAATATGTTTTAAAAAAAATGTTTTTTAAAGCATTGACAAAAATCTATTGATGTATGACAAATCAAATGCTAATACCTTAAACCACTTGACTTCGGCGTTTGCTCTTGACACTTCACATTCAAACGTCACTTTCTCTTTTTCAGGAGAACTGATGTCATGAAGAGGTTTAAGGATCTTTGCTGGAGGCTCTGTGAACACAAAACAGTAATATAACTGTACCTGTGCATCTTGTTTACCAAGTTAGTCATGATTGGCAGTTGTGGCCTTTACTTTACTTTACTTTTTACAGTCATTTTGCAGACACTTTTATCCAAAGCGACTTACTAAAAGAGGGGCAATTGAAGCAGTTTGTCGAAAAAATGGAGACAGAATAAATAAAGGCTAAATAAATACATAAACTAGACAGAACAGACACAGTCAGTCCGTGGCCTAGTGGTGGAGAGTTTGGCGTAAAAACGCTCTGGGTTTGAATCCCGGTGTCCTGGGCAAGACACTGAACCTGATCTGCTCATTCCCACTTAAAAAAAAAAAAAAAAAAAAACTAATCCAATAAACAAAGTTGAATTAAAAAGGAAAAAAAAAAACAGTTTATGGTTGAACAAAATGACTATAATGCATTTTAGTGTTGTCAAACTCAAATTCAGAGTGTGCCAAAATTCACATTAATTGAAAAAGAAATTGATATTTATTGAAAAAAAAAAATCATCCTTCGGATAAAGAATGAAAATTTGGACACAAAAGCTAATAAAATATTTGCATTATTGGCACTTGTTTGATTGCAAAATTACATTTCTGTGTTTAGAAACATCTGTATAAACCCTACTGTAGATGTGGAGCTAAAGAGCGTGAACACTGACCTGTAATAACCAGCTTTCCTGAAGTGTGAACACCCTCGGCTTGGAAGGTAATGCTTCCTCCATCACTCATCTTCAGCTCAGAAAGTGTCAGAGTGTGTTTGTTGTCCGTCGCTTTAATGCTGACGTTGCCTCCTGCCTTCAGTTTCTTGCCATCTTTGCTCCAGGAGCCTTCCACGTTGGGCTTGCTGAGCTCGACCTCCATCGTGATGGACTCGTTTTCTTGTGCTTTTGCTTCTTTTAAGCCTTTCAGTACTTGGATCTTCTTAACTAAATAATCAAAAATGAAGAAATGGAGATTAGTAGAGTGTGTCATTACAGACCAGTAAGAATATGACATTCTCTTCAATACAGTGATATCTTTATCTACACATGATATGACACAGGTTTTCTGAGATAAGGGCAGTCATTCGGTCATTTTTTTTTTTTGCTTGGAAATTGGAATCTAAAATTTAACTGAAATTAAAATAAAACTCCAATTTAAAACAGCGCCTCCTAGCAGCCAACTAGTTCTTGAGTTCTTCACATGGACCAAACATAGCATTTAATCTTACCTTTTCCTTTATTTTTGTAAAGACTATTGATTAAAAGTGTTTCCCAAGTAAGAGCCAGTAACACCGCCAAAAATGGCGTCCTGTGTAATGTGAAATACCTTGTGTATGATAAAGAGCGTCAAGAGCATAATTTCAACGCAGAAGATCGCCATGAAGTTTTTAAATACCAAAAAAATGTAAAAAAAAGAAACAAATAAATGAATAAATAAAACTAAAAATGAAGATTAAATACGGGAGAAAAGTTCTCAGTCTCTCTCTTCACCTTCACTTGTATCTACTTTGGAAACACAATTGTCTCATCTGTAATGTAAAATGTACTATATAAAACCTGATTATATCATTACACAGATTTCTATCACAATTCATATCTCTTTTTATTTAAAAATTCTTCGTTATTTTAAATTCTGATTTCAATCGGTCAAGGCACCACTGCAACGTGATATTTTTAAAGGATTGATAGTTGATAGTCAAAGTATAGCATACTAGTATAGCAAATTGAATTACTTTCTACGTTGAGTTTGCACTGCGTCTTATCATCCAGTGTTTCACAGGAGTAGTGTCCTCGGTCCGCATAGGCCACGCTCTTCAGAACCAGACTCTGCTTGACACCATCCACCACGACCTCCAGGTTTTCTCCTGGCTGTAACACCACTCCATTCTTCATCCACTTCACTTCTTTAGAGGAGCTACTCATCTCCACCTCCAACCGAACAGTGTCCTGTTCTTGCACCGTCATATCCGTAAGCTTCTTCTGGAAAGTGACTGGGAGTTCTACAGAAAACAGCAAATTGTAGAGCAAGAAGAAGAAAATGATATAAGAAAGTGGTCAAATTATTATTTTCAAATTTTAATTACTGGAGTGAGAGACAATTTGATTAGATCATTATAATTGTCTGCTAAGCACATTTTTATTCGGTTAAATGACAAACTTGGTAGCATCGCAAGAAATGTGGCACTTTATTGATTTGCCATTGAATTCAGTGATAGCAAAATCATAAAATAAAACGGAGAAACTGACTACTGACTAGAGAAGACATCAAACAGGAAACCCATCCAAACACATGACTGATGCAATAAAATACAAAACAAAGGCCGTCGCGAATCACGTGCACCAGCACTACAGCGGAAAACGAAACTTTTACCATGAGAAGATCAATTAAATAAATAAAAATAAAATTAATGATATTCAGGGAGTTTAATTATTTTACAATGTAATGCAAGCAGGTGAGTAACTGTAATTAAATTACCTAAAAATGAAAAGTAATTTGTTACATACATTTTTTTAGTGAAAAAGTAATTTAGTCACAGTAATGAACTACACCCAACACTGTTCATTAATGTGGGAAAACAATAACAAAACACACACTCAAAGAACAAAAAAGGAAGACCAAAGAAACCACTCTTTTCAGGCACTGTCAGAATACCAGTCCCCTCTGCAGGAAAAACTTTACATGGGCGTAAAAATGTCCGATTTACGCTTCGTTTTCGATTAAATTCTCCCATCTGGGATCTACATACACTTAATAAGTTCAAGTTAAAATTCTGTGCATTTGTAGAGTGCTTTTCACAGCTACAACTGTCTCAAAGCGCATGTGTGAAAAATGTGTTGTTTGTTGTTGTTAAGATAATGGCTAGGACTATGACCAGTGAGCAAGCACATATGCCACAGTGGCCAGGTAAAAAAAAAAAACCATCATGAGATTCAAGATGGCGGATGTAACATGTTTTTTTTACAGTTATTACGATATATTATCATATTATGAAAACATTTTTTTAAAATCTGAACCAATTATCGGATTTACATGCAAAATGCGGCCCATTTTACCAAATTCCCATTTTCCATTTGAACTGCTGTCGACACCAATTTCGTAAAGAAATTAGGGTCTTTGTGTTGGTCTTGGACTAAGAAATGCGCTATATAAATAAACTAGAACTTAAACTTGAAAGAGATGTACCACTCTATAATGTATTTTAATGTGGTAAATTCATATTGCACAAAAATTTTAAACTTAAAGTCGTCACCTAAAAAAGGGGAGAACCCGGCTCACTGGTGCCAGTCTCCTCTGGCATTCTAACACTACAAAATCAGTGCGATTTTTTGAATTACTGATTACTTTGAATTATCAATTTTGAATGACTTATAAACTTATAAGCGTCACCCTCTTCAGACCGGGTATCTGGTGCACTTACGTTGCACTTGTAGAGTTGCTTTGGACACCTTGCCTTCCGCATCAACACTGATCTCTCCGGCATCTTCTTGAGAGACGGCCGTGATGGTGAGGGAGTGACTTGTTCCTCCATGAACAACCTTAAATTTGGGCCCAACCGTTATAGGGACATCGTTCCGCAGCCACCTGACGCTGACATCAGGAGGAGTGATGGAGCACTTGAACACGGCATCTTTTCCTTCATTGGCGACTAGATCACTCAGCTTTGCCGTGAACCTCACCAGACGTGGAGCTGAGAGAAAACGTGGGATTCGATGATGAGACTAGTTTCTATTAGCCAACGTTTGACCAGCCTACCTTTGGTGGTGAGTTGGGTGAAGGTCCGGTCATCTTTACACTCGCAGCTGTACTCTCCTTCATCCTCTTGAGCCACAGCCGTGATGGTCAAGGTGCAGTTTGCTCCATCCGTGTGGATGCTGAATCTACCGCCTGGCTTGACTTCCTGGCCGTTGTGTTTCCAGAGGACAGTGTCGGCTTTGTTGAGGCTGCAGGAAAGGGTCGTGGTGCTTTCTAGTACTGCGGATACTGGTTGTAGTGGTGCTATGAACTTTAAAGGTAGTTCTGTGTAAAACAAACAATAAAAAGACTTCATTAATCCAAAACAATCAATCCATGACTCCAATACGAAAAAAAACGAGGACTTACCTTTGACCTTCACGTTAAACTCCATCTTGTCTTCGCCTGTCTGGCAAGAGTAGATGCCGCTGTCTTTGGATTCGGACGATTTGACAATCAGGACACGGGAGCAACCTTCCTGTTTCATCTCGTACTTGGAGCCATCTTTGAGCTCCACTCCATCCCTGAACCACTTCACCTTGCAGCTCTCTGAAGTCACCTCGGATTTCAGAACAACCTTTTCTGCGGACTCAACCGTCAGCGTTTCTTTGTTTGCCGATGTCTTTCGGAATTTTGCAGGAAGATCTACACAATTTTGCAGGATAAGATCATCACAAATTGCTAAAAATGATTCATCATCCTCCAGAGAGGACTCACCTTCCACCTGAAGCTTGAAGATGAGTTTCTCCGTTCCCACCTCACAGGTGTATTCTCCAGCATCCTTCTTCTCCACGTTCTCCAGCACCAGCTGACGGTTCTTGCCCTTTGACTCCATGTGGACAGTCTTACTGGAGCTCAGCTGTTTACCGTCTCTAAACCATTTCACTTCTGATTTGACATCAGAAACCTCACAGCTCAGTGTCGCCTTTTGTGAGGATGAAACCTTCACATCTTTCTGACACGAGTCTTTATTTGTAAAAGCAACTGTAGGCTCTAGTAAAAAATAAAAAAAAAGAGAAGGACAATTTATTTCTAAATCAGATTGATGCAAAGATCAGATCTTTAAGATAGCAAAAATTCGTAATTCTTCTTCTATTCCATTTGAGTAGACCTTAGTTACATTGTTTGTACACACAATCTGTATTGTAACTTTATATAAAGAAATTAGATGCAGGGAGTAACCTGGTTAAGAATCTGCCATTTCTAATTCAGTATGTCTTTTAAAAGTAAGAGCCCTGACGTTTATTCGAAGAGAGAAAGAGAGAGAGAGAGAGACACACACACAGAGACAGAGAGAGACAGAAAGAGAGAGTTCACGCTGTCACGCTTAAGTAAGTTGCATGTTCTTACCTTCCACCTGAAGCTTGAAGATGAGTTTCTCCGTTC
>MU204191.1:11641723-11654604 GCA_017309775.1 Paedocypris sp. Pulau Singkep
TATCCAGCAGACCAACATCTCACCTTCCACCTGAAGCTTGAAGATGAGTTTCTCCGTTCCCACCTCACAGGTGTATTCTCCAGCATCCTTCTTCTCCACGTTCTCCAGCACCAGCTGACGGTTCTTGCCCTTTGACTCCATGTGGACAGTCTTACTGGAGCTCAGCTGTTTACCGTCTCTAAACCATTTCACTTCTGATTTGATGTCAGAAACCTCACAGCTCAGTGTGGCCTTCTGTGAGGATGAAACCTTCACATCTTTCTGACACGAGTCTTTATTGGAAAAGACAGTCTTGGATTCTGAAAAACACATTATCAAGAATTGAAAAGACTTTGACTTTCAAATTAAAATTGGACTTTAACTCCTAAAAAATGCATTGCCATCAATAAAAATGCAGAATAAAAGTTATGTTCTGTTCATTCTTGTGCGTGTGTGTGTGTGTGTGTGTGTGTGTGTGTGTGTGTGTGTGTGTGTGTGTGTGTGTGTTTGAGAGAGCGTTTTAAGTGTATTTTAGGACTTCTAATGTACTTTTACTGAATCTGTTGTTCCTTTTCGCTTACTTTTTATCATTCTGTGGCACTCTGATAACTGCTTGTAAATGTAATGTGCTTTATAAATACAATTTATTATTATTATTATTTAATCCTACTTTGTTTTTGTTTTTTTATCTTCCTGATAATCATGTTTTTATCTATAGAAAAACACTCATAAACAGACTAACGGTATCAAAATGTCATGAAAAATAAAGCCAATAATGAAAATAAAAGCATAAGATCGCTCTTGAAATCCTTATTAACCGAAACAGCGTTCCTTGTTTAGCTTCACTGTTCAAAAAACCATGAAGTTATGACACTTATTAGGCATTTTGACATGACTTAATAATCCCGTTCTTCAGTTTCTTTTTCTTTTAATGCTAATTAGCACAAAGTCTTACCTTTTATCCGAACCAGAAACGTCATTTTGTCCTCCGCCGTTTCACATGAGTAATGTCCTTCATCGTTCTGCGTTGCCCCCCTGATGATCAGCTTCCTCTGTGTCCCCTGAGACATTAAAGTCGTCCTCTTGTCCTCCGTTATTTCTTTCTGGTCTTTCTTCCACACGACAGCGGTTCCAGGAGAAGCAACCTCACAGGTCAACACCACATCTCCAACCAGAGCATCGTTCTCTTGAGGAAGAGTCCGTGGCTTGTTCACAAACTTGGCTGGTTCTTCTGCGAGAAGACAAAAATGACAGTCGTAAATATATTTTTTATTGTAATTTTACAAAGTTTATGGTGTTTGTTTGCGTGTGAATTTCTCATTTTATTGCAACACAAAGTTTTTTTGTATTACAAAAAAGAATTGTAATTACTTAAAAAAAATGTTTTATATTTTTTTCATGAATTTGATCTTGATTGATTTCGTTTTTCCAGAGGAGCCAAAACTTATGGATTTGTTTTAAAAACCTAATAGCCAATCAGAGAAGGGCCACCCCCAAGTGAAATTTGGCACGGAAATCCAAACGAAAAAAAAAAACAAATGAAAAATGTGAAGATGGCAAGCAAAAAAGAAAAAAACTAACGTAAATGTGAAGCAATTTCGTTTGTTTATTAGAAATTTACATTTGATATTTTTGGCACTAATCTGATTCCATAAAAACTATGAGTTTGGGGTGATGAACTGAATAAAAGAAATGTAAAAAACCCAAGAACTAAATGTTTTTAGTTTTTAGACGAAAATATTATTCATAAAACAAACACATTTAGACAATTATAACGAAAATCAAGTAATTTTGCCATCCACACTGTTGTATTGTGTAAGTTTGTACATTTACCATGTTAAAATCCGCTTGCCTCACCTTTGAGAGCGAGCTGAACCGATGTTTTATCCCCATTACACACACACTTGTAGATGCCCACGTCCTCATGATCAATGTTGTGTACGGTCAGTGTACGTTTGCGCTCCACACTGGCGACTTCATATTTTTTGCCAATTCTCAGCTCCTTTCCGTCCTTCATCCACACCACCTACAGCACCCAGAAACAACAGGGTGAAATTATATACTGTAGATGTCTTCTCAATTCTCATGTGTGGAGATAGTCCTTACTGAGATCTAGATGAGATGTCTTTATCATATAAACCAGCAAAGAAAATGAACAATCTCACTCACTTTACTTTACTTAACATACAAATAAAACAAATAACAAATGACTTACAAAAATTCCAGAACAATAAAAAATACAATGAAGTAAACATTGCTTAAAGCAGCAATGCAGGGTTTAAATCTTTTACATGTTATGGTGTTTGTTACATATATTGATAAGCATTTTTATCATTTTATTATTATGGCTGTAAAAAAACGCTATAGATAATTTTTTGTAATTCCCAAGATATAGCACCATTTTAGAATTAATATAAAACTATGTAGTTTGGTTTCCTTCGTACATAAAGAAAATTTGTTTATGATCGATTAACATTTTTATTGTAATTTAATTAAAAAAAAAGTCATACATTTGAATACACAAATAATACACAATTCTAATACAATTAACCGATTTTAAAGTATGAGTACTACTTACATTAATACATTATAACATTAATTAACTAAAGTTAATAACTTACAGTAGCAACAGTAACAACACTAATTACACTAGTAACTCTGCAATTGGACCAATTTTGGAAAATCAAGGAATCCAACATCTTCGAAGATATAGACTGGAATAATATAAACATTGTGGTTGTCATTTTTAATTAAAAATAATAATGATAATTTTAATATTGTAATGAATATTTTTTCCTCTTGTATTTCTGTTTGTCTACTCTCTTTTATGGACCACTTGCGAGACTGAAATAATAAACTTTATATAATAATAATAATAATAGTAATAACTGCCATAGTCATAATAACTATTATTTATATTGTTGTTAATTGTTTAAGAGATCAAGACAAGGGCTAGAGACCCTAACATAGAAGTTTAAAATCTTTTCAAAATAAAAACATGCTACAAAATCCAAGATTCTTAAACAAAGTCCTTTTGTTATAGCTCTAAAAGCTACACATATCTCATATTAGCGGATCCTGTTTTATTAATAAAGAACTTTATTAATATTAGAACTTTAAGCCCATAGTGTGCAAATCACCTCGACACCACAATCGGAGACTTCCGTGCTCATCTGTGCCGACGAGTGAGCGCTGAACGTGAACACCTCCGCTTCAGAAGCCTTACTGGTGAAGCGTGATCGCGCAGCTAGACAAGCCCAAGAACAAGTCCGGTCAGGAAAACCCATGAGAAACGAGTCTCAAACCCTTCCACTCGTACCTTTCACACTCAAAGCACCGACACTCTGAGATCCTCCACCAACAAACTTGACCTGCGCGCCGTCCAAGGCCACGGAGACGTCTCGGACCACCAGAGTGTGTGTGTTCTTGGAGCGTGTAATCAGATACTCGGATCCACTGCGGATGGGCTTGTCGTTTATGGTCCAGACGCCAGAACAGACGTTGGACAGCTCCACGGTGAAGGAGGCTTCTTCTCCAGCATGAGCGCTGCAGTCCACCAGTCCCGACTTCACCGAGGCCGTGGGCTCTGATCACACAAACAAAAGGCTTTTCAGATGACGCTTTCTGACAAAACACCACCTGAAAACGGACATCTCGAGCTGTGTTCAAAACAAAAGTAAGTTTTTAAAGCAATAAAAGTCACATGTGGATATAACAAACACAATTAGCAGCATTAACAGTGTTGAGGAGAATTTATGAAAAACAACATTTTGTAACATTTCCTAAATGTGGCAAATTAGACAGACTGATGTTTGATAGACAAAAGAGTGATGGATGGATAGATGGACAGACAGACAGACAGACAGACAAATAGGTGTGAGACAGAGGGGCAGGTAGACAGACAGATAGATTTGAGACAGACAGGCAGGTAGACAGACAGAGAAAAAGACAGATAGATGTGAGACAGAAGACAGACAGACAGATAAATGTGAGAGACGGGCAGCAGGTAGACAGACAGACAAACATACAGGGAGATGTGAGACAGACGGGTAGGAAGACAGACATACAGACAGACAGACAAATAGATGTGAGACAGATGGGCAGGAAGACAGACAGAGAGAAAGAAAGAAAGACAGATAGATGTGAGCTAGAAAGATAGACAGACAGACAAATAGATGAGACACAGATGGGCAGGTAGACAGAGAGACAAACAGACAGACAGACAGAAAGACAGACAGACAGAAAGATGGGAGACAGATGGTAAGATAGACAGAGAGACAGAAAGACAGACAGATAGATAGATGTGTGGCAGAAGGATAGATGGGAGATAGACAGACAAACAGACAGACAGACAGACAGACAGACAGACAGACAGACAGATAGATGTGTGACAGACAGATAGACAGAAAGATAGAGAGATGTGAGACAGACTGACAGAGAGAAGTGAGACAGATAGATAGTAGTGAGACAGACAGACAGACAGACAAATGTAAGACAGATAGATAGATAGTAGTGAGACAGACTGAGAGAGAGAAGTGAGACAGAGAGACAGATAGATAGTAGTGAGACAGACAGACAGACAGACAGACAGACAAATGTAAGACAGAGAGACAGATAAATGTGAGAAAGAAGGGCAGGTAGACAGACAGACAGACAGACAGACAGACAGATTGAAACTGATATTTATCCCTCTGCTGACAGGTGTTATACTCACCAAGATAGAACGTTCCAGGAACTTCTAAGTAATCGCTCTGGCCAAAATCATTGAGCGCTGAGACGCGGAACTGATAGCTGGCCTCCTCCAGGATGGTGGAGATGGTGAACTGTGTTTCACTCACAGCTGCACTTGTCACTTTAATCCAGGTTTTGGTTCCCACCTTTCTGCACTCGATCACATAACCAGTGACGGGCACCGGACGCTCGCTTTCGGGCGGGGCCCAGCAGAGGGTGAGGGATGAGTCCGTCTTGTCACGCACGTTTGCTCCGACTGGGGGGTCAGGAGGGTGTTTCCTAGGTGCTGGAATACACAATCAGTGTTAGCATCCTTAAACCATCAGCCACTTTTTCCATTTCTGGGTCGAGAGGAGCCAATCGCAGCAACTCTGGGCTTGGAGGTGGTTCTACATGCCCATGTGTCCCGCTCTGTGATTGGTTGGTTCCAAAATCAGGGCGTCACGTGGGGGGCGGAGCGTTTCTGTGTGTGTCTGTCCTGCTTGTGATTGGTTGGCGCCTAATCCAAAGTGTTAATTCCCCGAAGATTTTGATTCATACGGATTAGATAAACAGACAACACTGTTTTTACTTATTTAAGAACTGTAATGAACGAAACATCAAAAAGTAGATTTTTACACAGTAGTTCTGAAATGAATAAATGTAGTATAGTTTTCCGTAAATAACAAATTTAAATACTTCCTTTGCAAAAACTTGCGAAGAATTTTCGATTTTTTTTCCCCACATATGGTCAACCAAATAACACATTGCACAACCGAATTTCACATACATATTTATATATTTTTATTTTTTGTTCTTGAAAACACTTCAGTTGTGGAAAATACTGGTCCAGGAACAGTATGAACCTGCAACCTTTTCTTTGACTTCATGGTGTGTATTGTATCTAAAAGTTTTTGTAGTGCATTTTGTAAGTTTTTACTTCAATAAGTTTTTTTTTCCCATACCTTGGCAATGATTTTGGAACCAACCAATCACAGAGCGGGACACATAAAATTCCACTCCCATCTGTGTTTCTGGTCTGTGGTGGAGACCCGAAGAAACGCAAGCCGTGGAAAACATGCAACCTCATACACAATGACTAATCTAAATGTGCATATACCAGTGGTGTAACGTACTTGAGTAAATAGACTTTGCTACTTAACTTAAGTATTTTGCTACTTTATACTTGAGTATCAAAATATTAAGTATGCTTGTAATGAGTGTCAGAAAATATAAGCAAATTTTACTCTCTACTTGCCTACATTTGTGATTGAGTATCTGTACTCTTTACTCCACTACATTTGAATGGACATTACTTGCAACACTGTGATCTTTTTCTATCAAGGTTAATTTTTTCTACCACAGAAGGTTTTTTGAGCCTAAATTACGTCTGAGTAAAATACTTGAGTACTTCTGAAATTGGATACTTTACGACTTTTAATCAAGTCTTGCTGGAATTGGTGACTTGTAACTTGCAATAGAGTAATTTCTGTCCGTTGTAATTTGTATCCGTACTATTAATCAAGTATGTCTACTCACTCATATCTACTCACCGATGACAGTGAAGCGAGTCGAGGTCTTGCAGTCACCAGCGATAAAGGCGACCTCGCCCGAGTCCTCAGCCGTACACTCACGGATAGTGAGGGTGTATTGCCTATTTATGCGGGCAATAATGATGCGGGAGTCCTCCCTCAGTCTCTCGCCATTCCTGGTCCAGTAGGCATCATCTACGGGCTGCTCCAGCTCCACACAGAAGATCACTGTATCGCTGACCGGCACCACCGTCCTCCTCGGCAGCTTTTTAGTGATGTTGCCTTCAAACACAACAGGATTACTGAATTGCCCAGAAAAGAAGCTGCAAGAGATGCTAAGCCTGTAAGCCTTCGTTTGGTTGACATTGCATCATTGAATCAAGAAAAGAATGACGTTCTGAAAAACGTAAACACTTAATGTTATACTTCACAAATATATATATAAAACAACTGATTGATGAAAAGCAAAACCACATTTTTTTAACTATATATACGCAACTAGAAAATCCAAAATGGTTCGAAACAAATACTTTTAAAGTTCATAATAAGGTGGATTTGTTTTATTATTTTAAAGCTTTGGTACGTCATGGAGGACAAAGTGGGTATAATTACAGAAATTCTGTTCCCAACATTCAGATATTACAGTGGCGGCCCACCAGCGCCTTCAAAATCTTCACTGAAGGCCTAAGCAACATGTTATTGAATTGGACAGTAGTTCCAAATGGCTTGCCCACTTCCTTTCATAGCTTTTCAGTTTGTCCCATCACGTCCAAAGAGGTATTTTCATATTAAAGCATTTAACCAATCACATTTCTATTGTTACTATGCAGGGAAAAGTCCAGCAGCCCGCCCTCTACGCCTTCAGATTGCGTTTTGAAGGCTCTCTTGCGCTTAATCGGTTTAGTTCATGGCGATGTCACTTTTTCTCAACCAATCAGATTTGAGCTTGTCACTGGGGTCTTCTAGAAGGCAGGCAAAGTCGCCGCACTAGGTAATGTTGTTTGAACGGTGCAGGCTCGTTCTAATAGCTCTATTCGTTCTAATGAAATTAAAAAGCAACTTTAAGATGGAACCAAGTGTACGAATACACTGTGCAACAGAGCCATTGAACAGTTCCTGAGAAGTGAGTGGAGGAGGAGAAAACATTTTTGGTGACAAAATGTCTTCAATTTTATAATTTTTGTTTAAGAGTGTGTTGGTGCTGATTTTGTGGACATTTGGATTTTAAAAGATCTCAAAAGTGTAGCTTTTGTGTAGTTACCAGTGTAAAGTTAATATGGCAGTGCTACAGTTATGTTCAACGGCATTCGACTCTGATTTTTCCTGCATTTGAGAATCAGACGACAAATTATATTTTCCTGTTACTCGCTTTCTTAACAGTCCAATCTATGAGGCAGTGGCTCTTTATACTGTACTGTATTTTAAAATTGTTTTTATAACCAAAATGAGATTTGGAGGGACAGGTTTGCTGTAAAATGCATGGCCTGACACTGCTTTATTACAACTCATCCTTAAAAACTTGCACGGAATGTGGAATAGTCTTTTAAATTTAAAATCAAAGGCCTTCTAATACAGATACGGGCTTCCTGGTCCAGCAGCTGTCCATCACATTCTCATCAGCCAATCAGAGTAAGGGCCGCCCCCACGTGAAACTAGTGCCAGAAGTCCAAACAAAAAAAAAAATGAAACAAAAAAAATTTTCAAACCAAAATTGAAGATTTTAATTTGCATAGATATTTACTTTTGATACTTTTGCCATCTGATTCCATAGACTGACATTGTAAAAATAAATGTTAAAAATATACTAGTTTTCTAATTCTTTTGTGTTTATGCTTGGCTTTTTAAAATGTGTTACATAAAAAAATAAAATAAACCTTCATAACAGATAAACCAGATTTACATATTTAAAAATCTGACTTACATTTAATTGTTACAAGTTCGGCGGGCCGGATTAAAACAATGAAAGGGCCGCAGTTTTCACACCTCTGCTCTAATACGATCTTGATGCATCAAAGAAAATAATTTCCCATTTTTTCCCCTATATTTTTTATCCCTTGAACGGTTAAAACTGGACCCTTAATTTCAAGACAATACAGAAATAAACCATCCTGAAGTATTTACCCAGCACGGTGAGTTCGGCTACAGTGCGACTTCCTTCCTTCATCTCACAGATGTAGACGGCGTCGTCGTTGGTGGTGACGTTGTGAATGGTGAGGCTGCGAAGTGTGCCCTCCATATCCATGCGGTACTTGGCGTTTTCCTCCAGACGCGTCTCTTCCATGTACCAGCTGGCCTGTGTGTTCGGCACGGGCACTTCACAGTGCAGAGTCGCCGATTCTTTCTCCTTCACCTCGACGTCCTGCAGCTTCCGCTTGAAGGGAATCTTAGGCTCTGGGAAGGAAAAACAGTAGTGAACATGCAAGGAGTGCACTGCAAAAAAAAGCCAAAAGATCTAGAAATTACACAATAAATCTTGTTTCGTGTCAGACAAGATAAATTAACTAGCTTAGAATTAAGAGTACAAGATTCATTTGCTTGTTTTAAGAAAATAGGTCTTGTTTCAAGTTGTCTTACCAAGTAAAATGTTCTCACCCCATTGGAGGACAATTTTACTTGATTTAAGTCTTTTTTTTACTCATTTTGTTTTTTATTTTCTTAATTTTTCATGTTTTGCAGTGTGGTACCTCCACTTGCGAATGATTCTATTACTAACAGAAATGTCCTTTTACGAATGGCCTTGTCGAGAAAATATCATCTCTTTTTAAGAAATTACTTCACTAACGACGGGCCAAATGTTGTAGCGACAAGTCCTGACGCGTAAAACTCTTATTTTACTTTTCAAGCACGTAAAAAAAAAAACTTTTTACTGAAGTAACACAATTACAGACATCCTACTTTCGGAATCGCATACGCGTCATACAGGACAAGCTGACGTCACTTTTGTTGACAAAGCTGCTTTGTTGTGAAATTGCGACACCCGGTGGCGAAGAACGGCAATGCAGGTTTCATTATGTTTACGCACAAAAGTACAACGCGAGTGAGACGCTCTGCTAACATCCTAGTGATCAGGGTCCGCGCTGATCCGGCTACATCAGTTATCGCAAGATTATCGTGAGATTCAAGATGGTGGATGTAACATGTTTTTACAGTAATTACAATCTTTTATCATATTATAAAAACATTATTTTTTCCCCAATTGGGAAGAATTATCGGATCTACATACAAAATGCGGCCCATTTTACGAAATTTCCATTTGTACGAAACTGTTAAATTTAATTTGTAGAGAGAAGGATACAACTGTAGTTGAGTAAATGGACTTTTTTGCCTAAATTCTGTACAAGTAAAATGCTCAAGTTCTTTTAAATCTGAACACTTTACAACCTTTACTCAAGACTCCTTGGAATTGGTGGTTTGTAACAGTAACAGTAACTTGTACAGTAAGGTACTTCTACTCAAGTATGGTTTTCAAGTACTCTTTATTTTCTGCATTATTTTCTGCATTATTATGTCTAATTTTTGTTTATACCTGCAAACCCATTATGTATCAAATGCTAGTCAATACAGCATGAAATATATGAGAGGAAAATAATTTAAGGCCTTTTTACTTTACATTATTTTACTGCAGTCAATACGCAGCGTGTTAAATCATCATTATATGGTCAATTCCAGTTAATAAGACCATCGCTTAAATCTGACAAGCCACTTACTCTAACAATTTCCTAAAAATCAAAACGAACTTTACCCGGCAAAATATTTCACTTATTTGGATCATACTCCTGCTTAATCTGACCAAAGAACGTATGCGGCTATAAGAAAAAGAATCCACAAGTCACTGGGATATTAATATTATGCGCAAAACGGAATTTGCACATTTTCAACAGCAGTAAAGAATCAGACTTTTGCATAGGAGCAAAAAATCTAAAATAAACACGTGAATCATCTGAAATGTCAACGTGTTTACTTGAAAACGCCAGTGAATGTCATGTACTTCGCACTTGTAATATCTGATGGCGATCGCTGCACGCTGCACTGCATTTCAGGACTGCTAAAGTTTCTCTGACCTTTCCAGAACCTTCTGGTGGTATGAAAGTAAGGATTAGGTCACTTAATCAAGGCTGCAGATCTCAACGTTTCAGTCTAAAAATAGAAAACAGATCCCTTATCAAAAATGATTACTACTATAGATACATATTCAGAGCAACGGGCCCAAAATGCTAAGAAGTCACGCGTATGATGGCGCCACGCCGGGTTAGCAAGAAGCCCTCACAACAACTGTCAGCTAGTCATCACCAGGAGAAAATAGTTGTAACGCTACACCATGTGTCAAACGCTAAGCCTCACAAAGACCCAGCAGAAGAGTAAAACAGCCTGGTATCAATCATTAAAACTCCACGTAACGGTTTTCTTATTCTTCTGAACGCATGTTTTTGGATTGTGGAAGGAAACTGGAGACTTGGAGACAACGTAAGAACATGAAAACTTCACCCAGGGATGCCAACCAGGCCGTGAACTTGAGTCTCGTGCTACCCACTGCACGGGGTGTAAAGTATTTGAGTTCATGGACTTTGCTACTTAAGTATTTTTGGCTACTTTGTACTTGTACTGAGTATCTAAACTATAAGCAACTTTTACTCTCTACTTGACTACATTTGAATGGACACTTACTTTACTGTTGTTTGTTACCTTGTGATTGTGCGCAAAAAGCCTGTATTTTTTTCTACTGTGGTTAATTTCTTGGGCGGACAAGGTGATATCTACATCTGCAGGATGCTGAAGGTACTGGATGATATTTATCATCTAAATCACGTACGTGAATTAACTGTTGCACTTTTTGCACATTTGAGTTTGACTAATGCTGACTTTTTGTTCTTTTTCTATTCATTTTGTTCAGCTATTTTGAAACATTGAGGCATTAAATGTCATTTCTATATTAGGAAATCCAACCTCATAAAGAGCTTCTTGTTTTTTTACTTTTCTTGGTGTTTTTTTTAGCCTAAATTAGCCTAAATACATGTAACGTGTAAAATATCGTATGGCTTCCTGTTCAAAACCAATAAAAGAATCTTAGATTGAGCAGATGAAGCAAGCAACACAAAGATTATAGGCTCCATTAAAAAGCTTCAATCAAAAGCATAGATTGAACTTGAATTGCCTTCATCATGTGCTACACGACTTTAAAAAAAAAAAAGAAATGAATGCACAATATATAATCTCATACCTTTAACAATCACCAAAACAGCGCTGTAGGTTTGTCCGGCCATGTTGGATGCGTTGCAAGTGTAGAGCCCGTTATCACTCTGCTTGCAGTAGAGCACCTTCAGGATGAAGTTCTCCGATTGGTCCTCGTACGTCACATGTCTGCGGCCCTCACTGATGTTTGCTCCATCCTTCCTCCAGATGATCTGCGGCTTGGGATGACCAGTGACGAAGCAGCTGAGCTTTGCGTGTTTGCCCTCGGTGACCGTACAAGTGCGGGTAAACACTCCTTTGGGCAGCGTGCTGGCCAGCGCCGCCACCCTCTGGTCCTGGTCGTAGGAGAAGCCCAGATGGCTCACTTCATCCGTTATCCTGGAGGAGGAGGAGATGGAGGAGCCTTCCATGGTGCGGTAAAAGGCGATGTCCTTCCTCATCTCCTCCTTCCTCTTCTGCATGTGAGACAGCAAGGACGAGCCTTTGTTCACCAGGTGGGAATCCTGAAGGTCCACGGCCAGGGAGACGGCAGAATGGGCGCGGCCCATGGAGTTCTGCACCCGGCAGGTGTAGGTGCCACCATCCATGCTCCTGACACCCTGGATTCTTAAGGAGCTGGACTCCTTGTCGGACTTGATCTTCACCCGGTTGGTTTCGCCCAAGTAGCGTCCATCCTTCTCCCAATCGAAGTTGGGCGGGGGATGGGCAACCACGCGGCAGAATAAGGTGACGTCGCCCCCTATGCCAACACGGGTGGAGACGGGCTTTACCGTAAACACCGGGGCGCGGTCAGTAGGTGGCAACCCGACCTTCAGGGTCACGGCGACGTACGCCTCGCCCACGTTGTTCTTGGCCCTGCAGATGTACTGACCGCTGTCCTCCAGGGTCAGGTCATAAATGGTCAGGCGGTAGGCATCGCCATCCTCCACGGTTTTGAAACGCCCTCCAGCCATCAGCAGGAGTTTGTCTTTTTCCCAGGTGACCGCGGGCACAGGGTTGCCCACTATAGTGCAGCTTAAGGAGGCATCTCGTCCCACGCTGAGCGAGAAGGCCTTGGGTCGGGTCAGGAAGCGGGGAGCGCCGCCAAACATGTTCTGATCCATGACTGATCCCTGCGGACGACAAAATTCGTTAAATAGAAGGTTCTTGGTCATTTGAATAGGACATAAACTGGCTTATGCACTTTACATGTTCTTTAATTTCCCTGTCTACTGTAAATGTCTTTTTTTATTTCTGTACAGCGTCCTTAAGTGTCCAGAAAAACGCTTAGAAATCTAAGCTAATATTATTATAATTGTTATTATTATTATTATTAATTTTATTATTATTATTATTATAAAGAACAGATGGGTCAAACTCAAGTAAATTATTCATACGTTTATTCATATAAATTCGTTTTTAATTACGTTCTGGTGAGAAAAAAGCACACACACACACACACACACACACACACACACACACACACACACA
>MU204191.1:11654629-11716660 GCA_017309775.1 Paedocypris sp. Pulau Singkep
GTTGGGATGAGATAAAGTGGGATAATTATGTCCATGTTATATCGTAATTAGAAAACTGAGATTAGATGAAGAGTGATAATGATTCATTATTTTTATAATATATTAGTTTAGTTCTATTTAGACTGGGCTCTTATATAAGATGGGGTTTATAGATTCATACAGGCTCAAAATGTCTTTAAAAGGCCAAATTCTGGTCCCGAAGGATCCACAACAGTGTCCTTGATCAAGACACTGACTCCACATGCCCACCGGGCGTCACGGCTTAAGCCTGCCCACTGCTCCGGGTATGTGAGTCACTTCAATGGATGGATACTATAAATTAACTTCAGATCTGGTTTCTAATGGCCATAATGGCACTCTGTCTGTCTGTCTGTCTGTCTTCCTTCCTTCCTTCATTCTTTCAAAAAACAAACTAGAAGCTAACAAAGATATAAATATACAAACTATTAGTGACACAATTCTAACTTCGTGTACTGGTAACCAGCGAAAGCGGTCATCTGCCATCTGGTTTCCTGAGATCTATTAGTCTGAAATCTGCTCGCATGAAAAGCCGTTCCTAATAATACTACTGGTGACAAATAGCATGTCAAGGATCCTAAAAAAAGCTTTATTCTACATCTCACCGTTACTGTTTACTAATACTCAGTGTTATAAAAAGCTTTTACTTGGTTATACTGTACATTTATACAGTAGCTTTCCGTCAGCTCAACAATAAGGCTACAAACACAAAGGCTAGAAAACACAAAAATTGAGTTCAATTCCTCACAAAAATGCATTTATAGCTTCACCTACTTGTTAATGTTTGGATGTTTGTTTATGTTTATTTAGGTATGCTTGTTTGTTTGTTTGTTTGTTTATTTGTCGATGTGTTTATATATTCTTTTGCTTTTCTACAGTTGTTGAACGCAAATTTGCAGCTGTAAGACAAATAGATATTTTTTAATTCAGTTAAAGTTAGTTGCTTAATGAATTGAATTGAAAATGTCTTTATTTGTCCCACAGCAGGGAAATTACATCTTAAAACAGCAGTAAGGAAGTACAGAAGATTAGAGGATATATAAGTGTACACACACACACACATACTGTATAAACACAGTTATGCAAAAAAAAAAACACATAAATAAACATAACCATAAACAACACTGCACACATCCAAACATTTGCTAAGAAAATGTCAAATTGCATAAATCTCAAGTGCATATTCATTTACCAAACAAAAAGAGCAAGAACTGGAATTTAGGACCGTTAAATTTGGAACCAGAAGGAAGTTTTAAACTCTAAAACTTTAACTTGTACATGCAGTCATACGTATTGATTTGTGTAAGGAAGCAAAATAAAAGGATGTTGGTTTGTGAAAAGCATGACATTTGCCATCTCTAACACCTTCCTCCACTGATCTGCCCGTCCCAAAAATAACCTCAGCTGTCGGGCCTCGTCTGCACTATGTCCATTTGTAGAAAAGACCAGAACTGATAGCGATTGATAGAGAACGAGCCGCTTTATCAATGGCAGTTTACCGTTTTAATAATTTGTCTAACCGATGTTTACACCTCTGTGGAATTAATCAATGTGCCAAGATTAACATTCTCAAATAAAAAATAGTGTTATATTTAGACTAAAGAAAAACATTGTACATGGTAAACTTTACACTAAAACTTATGTAATAAGTTAGAGGTGAAGGAAAAGTTGACAATAGTGGACTTTTAATTCATTCTACGGAAAGATCTTCTTACCTTTAACTCTCAGGATCCGGATATCACGACGAATAAATCATAATATGATATTCATCCGTCGGCATGAGAGTCTGTCCTTGTGAAAACAGGTAAATTCCGTGTAGTGACGGGACACAGAGCGTGTTTTATCCCCCAGTGTCTGACGCGGAGTGACCGGTCCGGCCTCCCGTTCAAAATAGATCCGGTCACCCACCGGAGCAAATGTCGACGTGATGGAGGTGAAGCGCCCGTCATTGTTGCCGTCATCGCTGCTCCTCTCACATTTAAAATGGAATCAATCTGCGGCCGGATATTATTGTGAAAATACGTCAATTTTTTAAAAGCCTCGCGTTTTATTGCATAAAAGTCTCCTTTAAAATGTTTTTTTTTTGTTTGTTACGTGTGACTATTATCATAAAAAATACTGAATCTACTGAAGATGCAGGACATACGTTATTAAAACGATTTAAAGTTTGGGACTAATAAAAAAAAATAAAAAACAAAAAATAAAAACAGTACGAATGTCCAGTGTACTACTAAGTATATCAATAGTAATCAGCAATGGCACATTTTGAAAAGTCTCTTCACATAAAAGTTTCATTGAGTAAGTCCGCTTTAAAATGTTTTGTTTTTTGTTATGTGTGGCTATTATCATCATAAATATAGGATAAATCTACTACAAGATAGACGTTATTTAAAACAATTTAAAGTTTTAGGAAGAAAATTTCCCCATGTGGGACTAATAAAATGTGATAAAAAAAAAACAAGATAATATACATTTACAAATATACATGTATAAGTTTGAATGCCCAAATCTTAAGACAACAGCAAATTTTTTAAAACATTTTTATCACATAAGTTTCATTGCACAAGTCTCCTTTAAAATGTTTTCTCTTTTTTTTTATTACGCATTGTAATCTAATATACAAGATAAATCCACTAAAGCTGTAGGATAGACGTTATTTACATCGATTTAAAGTTTTAGGAAAAAAAACGTCCCCAGTATATATGTGGGAAATACATAAAATACAGTACAAGTTTGAATGGCCAATAAGTACGAGTTTGTCCATCAAGTCTATCAAAACTAATCGACAACGGCAGATTTTTTAATGTCTCATCACAAAAACGTCATTGCATAAGTCTCCTTTAAAATGTTTTTTTTTTTTTTAAGTGTTACTATTGTCATCTAAAATACAAGATATTTCACTGGGCAATTGGTGTGTGTGTGTTTCTGTAAGGCGACCTTGAGTGTAGAAAGGCGCCAATAGATAAAAAATTGAATGAATTATTATTATTATAAGATAACTTCACTGAAAATGCAGTCTTCTTTAAGAATTTGAAGATACAAGATAGACGTTATTAAAAACTATTTAAAGTTTTAGGAAAGAATTTCCGCACTGGGACAAATAGAGGCTAATTTGATAAAAAAAAAAAAATTATAAAATACAGTACACGTTTGAATGCCCACAAAGTACAAGTTTGTAAGTATCAAGTAAGTATCAAAACTTATCGACAATCTGTTTATAAAAGTCTCATCACATAAGCTTCATTGCGTAAGTCTCTTTTAGAATGTTTTTTTTTTTTTTTTATTAACTGTTACTATTGTCATCAAAAATACAAAGATAAATCAACTGAATGGTGCAGTCTTCTTTAAAATGTTTTTTTTTTTTTTTTTTTTATTACGGGTTACTATTATAATCTAAAATGCAAGATGAATTCACTGAAGATGCAGGGTAAAGGTTACTAAAAACAATTTCACGTTTTAGGAAAGAAATGTAATTTCTTTGTAAAGAAATAATAAATGAAGTACGTACACGTTTGAATGCCAACGTGCAAGTCTGTGTGTGTCTATCAAAACTAACAGGCAACAGACATGAATCAAGTTTGAATAGTTAACACTGGCTCCTCATTGTTTTATGTGTCCTGTAGTTATTTTGCTCCAGATTGTCTCATATTTTCCCGAATGGCTGGTGGGTCTTTCCCGGGTGTGTTGACTGACAGCAGCAGAAGGGTTTGCTCACATTTAAAACCTCCTGAAACACAAGCAGTGGGATCAGTCCACATCTATGGTTGCACAGAGCATTTAGAGCTTTTGCTTCTTGAAGCTTCCACTATACAAAACGATCCAAATGACATCAATGCCATTGGTAGCAAACATGCGGATCTGTACAAGGATCACAAAAGGTGCTACTATGTCTAATAAACCATTCCTGCTTGAGATATTTATATTTGGTGGATTTTTTTATAGGTAATATATGACACTTTCTGAAATGTTCATATACATATGTCGAACGAACTTGTAGTTTTCTAAAAGTCACTCTTGTGGTTGTGTCAAGCAGAAATGTTCACCTTCGTCGTTCTGTTATTTAGTTGCCATGTTACTTTAAGATGAAGTGAAATGTCATCTAATACATTTTTGTTCCGAGTTTTTGTTCCTCTAATTTATTTTTCATTGTTATGCAGACACACACCTTAGTTAATCTCTGCAAAGCCTAATATAATTTCTCACTTTTCAAATATGGCAGACTGCTTAAAAATGTCCTCATACATATCTCAAAAAGTATTCCTGACTCAAACACACAAAAAATAAAACACAATATAGTCTCACTTTACAGAGACTTCAATCTCACTAATAGTAAAGAATTTAGCCATCTTTTATTAATAGACATTCATTTTATTTATAAGACGCTTTTCGAGACCCTCAAGTTCCTTAAAGACTGGACATCCAATATACTGCATCTTATATAGTGGTGGCCAATCTTTCATGATTTGAGGGGCAACCTTGAATGTTTGCTAAATATTAAACTAACAATAGATATTAAAAATAAGTTGCCGTAACGTAAAAAAAAAAATGTAAATCAATAGTCGGCAACTCTATCCCTTGCTTGTTTTAAACCAGCTGTGGTCATTTTTAGTGCCTTTTTGTAAATTTGGAAAGTTCACTAGTCTAGAACGCCTAAAATTATCTTTGGAGCAAGAGTGTGTGAAAGTGTACGTGTCTCTGCCACTGATTGGCCACCAATCCAAGGTGTGTCCCGCCTTCAGTCTCAGGCTTGCTGTGATAGGCTACTGCTTCTGCTGACCCATCAATGAAAAAGCCCCTTAAATGGATGCATGTGTAAGTTCATGCAGTTTCATATTTACACAATTAAAACGACAAGAAATTCACTGCAGTAACCCAACACATTTGACTGTTTGAAATATTTATTGCCGCTTAATCTAACAAACGCAAAGTTCTTCAATGCACCGTAAATTACAATATTCACCGAAAATCCCACACTATTTCAGCGCAACGGACCGATAGCTGAATGCACCCAACGTTTTCAACCAGGCCTCCGTCACATATACAATCCTTCTCGAACAAGTGGCCCGTGTCGAAAAAAAGAACAAAAAAGTGAAAGATTTACATCCAGTACACTAGGTGGCAGTAAGTGGCACTCTGATAGCACGCCACGAGCAGCATTTTGCCGATTCAGGTCAGGTATTTTGCACAAAAATACTTGTAAAGTTGTAATAACACAGTTTTCTACAAATGATGCCAATAAAGTCGGGGCGAAGAGTATGGGGCCGCATGATTCGTCAATCTCAGAAGGCACTGAAAATTATTCAGAACTGTAATAACAGTGGTAATAACACTGTAATAGCATTCCACATCACAGCATAGACAACTCTTTCGAGACCCCAGATTGGGGCTTGGTGGTCTTTCTGTGTGAACGCATGTTCTGATTTCCTTCTACTGTGTTATTGTAGTATCTGTTGCCACAAAATCTTCCCAGTAATCAATGTTGACTTATCTAGCTGATAACCTGCCGCACTGACATCACAAGCGAAGGAGAAATGTCCGCAGACGGAGTGTGGTTTGGTGAGCAGACGGGATCAGCATCAGCATCGAGAGTCCAGTCACACGCTTCCTGAACCGGAACTTCAAGGAAGTCATCATGGCTAGAGCTCTCTAAAATAAGACGAGAAGCAACCATCTTTTATCACTAAATACAACAACAAGTGATGTTTTGATAGGAAATAGTCAAGTAAATGATCAAAATGGATTTGGAGATTCTAATGGGATTTACAAAAATGCGTATGGGCAGATGCGGAAAAGTGGAATTCTGAGATTCAAAGTTGCAAAGTTGCAATTCTGACTTTTTAACTTGCAACTCATAATAGATATGAAGTCGGAATTCTATGCTTATAACTCGTAATTCTGAGATTTACCAATATATTTAAAAAACAAATACTAAATTATATTGGTATTTAAAACCACAAAAAAAAAACATTTACGGTAACTTTGCACCCATTAGTGCACAATTTAAAAAATAATACTGATGATAATACTGAATTATTATATTATTGTTATAATAATTATAATTATTAAGATAATAATACTGAAAAAAAAACGAACTTAAAAAATTAATTAACAGTTCATGTAATCTTTAAATTATATTTTTGGCAGTTCATAACAGTTGTGAGAAAGTAAATTGATTAAACAGACTATCAACAGTCTTCCCACTTGTCGGTGTGTATTACATTTTCTTATTGAAAACAAGAACTAAAAATGAACCAATAAAACATTCTCCAAATCTTTTTCGAAATGAACTTGTGTCATTGACTACAATATAAACTCAAAAAGAAGGAAAACGTGGACTCACCCTCACATCCTGTCAAAGTCCAATCGGAAATGTCTGGACTCTTACGAACTTGGACTTCGGCATCAAGAAAATCGTCAGAAGCATCTAGAGGAGCAACGTGCATTTCCTTATGAATAGGACTATCTACAGTCAGATTAAAATAACAGAAAAATTACTATTCACTGAAATTGTTAAATATTAACGATAGAACATGTGATTGTTTTATATGCCATTTAAAATTAAACTATTAAACTAATAAAAATGTTATAGACATTTATCCATCCATCCATGCTTCTAGTTTTCATTTCTTTTTTTATTTTTCACTTCCAAATTTGTTAAAAACATTTTTGAACAGATTTTTTTGTGCGTTTCAAATTTTTACATTTCTAGTTTTACGGCACTAGTTTCACGTGGGGGCGGCCCTTACTCTGATAGGCTGGTGAGAATGTGATTGAACAGGAAGTATTCAAGATGAAAAGAAAAAGTGAACTCACCCTCAAACAAACTCCAGTCAGAAAGGTCTGGACTCTTACGGTTACGGAGCATATCTGCATCAAGAGTATAGCCAGATGCTTCTTTAGCTGAGTTTTCTTCCACAGATTTCAGGGAATCAGGTTCTTCATAGTCATGACAATCTACCATCAGAAAAGAATAAAAGCAGAGATTTTAAAATGATAATAATGTTGAAACAAATATTGTGGGAACGTGTGCTTCAGAGCTTAAACGTCTCCATTGCTAGAACAGAAAAAACGAGGAATCTTTGGAAGAACGACTTGTGAACAAAACTCAATTTCTACTATTTTAATTTGGATTTCTCCTAAACGTGAGGAGAAATGAGAGATTTGCTCTATAACAAAAGACACCAACAGAAATTATTCGCAGCGCTTTTTCCATAAAAAAATGGAATATTACACTGAACATTATGACACAAGTTGTTGAAAAAGTGGCAGAACATTTTATGTTCCAGAAGCTTCCAACATCAAGGAGACACAGTGTACAATTTGGAATTCTGAGTTTATGACATGGAATTCTGAGATTCAAAGTTGCAATTCAGACTTTTTAAATTCTGTAAGTAATTTCGTAATTTGAGAAAGTAAATTGATTAAACAGACTATCAACAGTCTTGTTTATTACTCCACTCGTCGCTGTTTATTACTTTTTCTTATTAAAAACTAAATTGAAAACAAGAACTAAAAATGAACCAATAAACACCCAAATGTTTATCAAAATTAACTCAAAATTTTTATAAACATATAATATTTTGGACCTAACCTGTTAATCCCTATGAGGTTTTTTGATTAAAAAAATCAAATTTCCGCAAAAAATGTTTTCAATTATTTTTGTATCATATGTCATTAACATTATACATAGTGAAACTATTGCATTTTTCATGCATTTTTTTTTTAATACTACCACATTTGCTGCAAAAACACTTACAAAGCAGTGGTCATAACTACCGAGTTGTGTTTTGTGTGTAAGGCAAACTAATTGTAATATTTAGCATTGTTGTTAACGTCGAATTGTAAGATGTGCCATAGTTGAAAAAGCACAGATTTTCATTTTGAAATTCAAACAGCACTTAAACTATAGTTTCAAAATACTGCATAAATACTGATAATTAGAATACAGGGGGTGCTATGTGTATGGATTGGGATTTGCCTGCGGAAAAAAAAAAAGAAAAAGGAAACTGACCTTCAAATACAGAAACACTCATGTCAGAAAGGGTTGGACTCAGACAGTCGTTGAACACATCAGCATCACATTTCCGGTCGGAAGCTTCCGGATTTGGAACAGGTATTTCCACTTGTTCACTGATCTCTACAGTCAGATGAGAGTAGAAAAAAAACTCATTTAAATCACTGAAATGAATGAAAGTTTGATTTAAGAGCGTGTGATTTGCTTGATAGTGTATATGAGGAAACAGTGAATGCAATCACAGAATATTTGAATATATAGTTTCCTATGAATAGATAGAAGTGTATGTATTTTTCACAAATCACAATTGTAATTAAAAAAAAAAATCAACTCACCCTTAAATACAGACGGACTCTGATAAGAAAGATGCAAACTCTCACAATCAATGAACTTATCAGCTACACAATTCCAGTCGGAATTCAGAGCTGGAAAAGGCCTGAACAATGGTTCACTGATATCTGCAGTCAGATGAGAGTGGAAAAAACTACATTTTAATCACTGAAATGAATGAACTATTGATTTGAGAACACGTGTGATTGCTTGATAGTGTTCAGGAGAAAACCGTGAACGCAATCACAGCATATTTGAATCTATAGTTTCCTTTGAATGGATAGAAGTGTATGTATTTTTTTTTAATTAGGATGTATTTTTAATTACAAAAAACGATTGTGATTAAAAAATGTACTCACTCTCAAATACAGACGGCCTCTGATAAGAAAGATACGAACTCTGACCACCGTTTACACCATCAGAATCATCAAGATTCAAGTAAGGAGTATCCATGGAAGAAGATGTAACATAACATTCCTCAGGGTCACACAATTCTAGATCGGAATACAAACAGAGTTTTATAATTGAAATGCTTATCAATGCAAGAACGTGTGCATTTGCATGTCTGCTTGAAACTGCAAGGCTGGTGATAAAATGCAAAAAAAAGGGTTAATTATTGGTCTAACAAAAGAGTGGATACATTTCAAATTACATCCATCTGTAATCAAGAAAGAGTGAACTGACCATCAGATGAACTACAGTCCGAGAAGTCTGGACTTGTACAGACTTGGACTACATCAGCATCACGAGTAAAGCCCGAAGCTTCCTGAGCTGGAACATGAGGTTCTTCAAGGTCATCACACTCTGCTTTCAGATCAGAATAAAAGCAGAAATATTTAAATATTCCAGTAAGATTAAAATTTCATCAAGATTAAGCATTAAGAAACAGCCAATTAGATGCTCAAAGAAATACAACATGGAATTATTGTAAATTGTATATGTTATACTCTAACTTTGTTACTAATGGTACTATAGTTACAAAAGACAGAACAAAAATATGAAAAAAACAACAAAAGACTGTATATACAAACACACAAGCCAGAGTGTTTATACAAGTGTATATTGTATTATACAAACACACACACACACACACACACACACACACAAAACACCAAATTTTATGTCATTGCTGCATAATCTACTCAAGTAAATTTTACTTAAAACAATCACAATAGGTACTAAAACGCATACATACTCGAATATGCATCAAGAGTAAAGCCCGAAGCTTCCTGAGCTGGAACATGAGGTTCTTCAAGGTCATCACACTCTGCTTTCAGATCAGAATAAAAGCAGAAATATTTAAATATTATGGTAAGATGATTGAAATTTCTTCAAGATTAAGCATAAACAGCAAATTAGATGCTCAAAGACATGAAAATATTGTACAATCCTATATGTTGTACTGTAACTTTGTACCTAATGGTACTATGGTTACAAAAGACTGAAACAAAAATATGAAAAAACAACAAAATACTGTATATACAAACACACAAGCCAGAGTGTTTATACAAGTGTACATACACACACACACACACACACAAACCAGTAGATTCAGCCAAATTCACGTCATTGCTGCATAATCTACTTGAGTAAATTTTACTTAAAACAATCACAATAGGTACTAAAATGCATACATACTCGAATATGCATCAAGAGTAAAGCCCGAAGCTTCCTGAGCTGGAACATGAGGTTCTTCAAGGTCATCACACTCTGCTTTCAGATCAGAATAAAAGCAGAAATATTCAAATATTATGGTAAGATTAAAATTTCAATAAGATTAAGCAAATTAGATGCTCAAAGACATGACAATATTGTACAACTATAAGTGCTATACTGTTACTTTGTTACTAATAGTACCATGTTTACAAAAGACAAAAAAAATGAAAAAAAAAACCAACAAAACACCGTGTATATACAAACACACAAGCCAGAGTGTTTATACAAGTGTAAATCACACACACACACACACACACACACACACACACAAAAACCAGTAAATTCACCCAAATTCACGTCATTGCTGCATAATCTACTCGAGTACATTTTACTCAAAACAATTATAAGATACTAAAATGCATACATACTCAAATATGCATCAAGAGTAAAGCCCGAAGCTTCCTGAGCTGGAACATGAGGTTCTTCAAGGTCATCACACTCTGCTTTCAGATCAGAATAAAAGCAGAAATATTCAAATATTATAGTAAGATTAAAATTTCATCAAGATTAAGCAAAAACAGCCAATTAGATGCTCAAAGACATGACAATATTGTACAACTATAAGTGCTATACTGTTACTTTGTTACTAATGGTACCATGTTTACAAAAGACAAAAAAATATGAAAAGAAACTACTAGTAAAAATGCATACATACTCAAATATGCATCAAGAGTAAAGCCCGAAGCTTCCTGAGCTGGAACATGAGGTGCTTCAAGGTCACAACACACTGCTTTCAGATCTAAACAAAAGAAGCAATCATTTTGTTTTAAAATAAATTATATATTTAAATAGTATTGTAAGATTAATAGTTAATTGAGATTAAGCATAAGCAGCAAATTAGATGTTTAAAGAAATACAGCATGGAAATACTGTAGAAATGAACTGAAAGTGATTCTGAATGCTTTCTCAGACCTCAAGGAGATATTATTAGTTTAACAAATTTACAATACCTTTGTTAATAATGGTACCATGGTTACAAAAGACAAAACAAAACAAAAAAAAAAATAAAAAAAGCAACAAAAAACAGTATTTTGTCATTTTTCATCAACTACATTTTTGTTTTTTTAATTAATGATTTAATTAATCATTCTGCTAGGAAATCGCAAGCTAAAGAACAATTTGAAGTGAGAATGAAACTAGTAGATGGAACCAGTAGATTCACACAAACTCACGTCATTGATGCATAATCTACACAAGTAAATTTTACTTAAAGCAATCAATTGAAACTTAAAAATGTGACTAGATAAAAATTAGGTGCTAAAATGCATACATACTTGAATATGAGTAGACTTTATACGCATTAAGACTAGAGCCAGACGCTTCCTGAGCTGGAACATGACGTTCTTCATGGTTTTCATGGTCACCACACACTGCAGTCATATGAAAATAAAAGATAAAAATGTAATATTAAAATTAAATATCAAAATATTTTTGTAACATTCCTATTTAATTTAAATTCATCATAAACCGCTATTGAGAAATACTACATGGAAATACTGTAGAAATGTATTTATTTGAAAATACCTAAGTGTACTGTAGAAATACTTTACTTTATAAATACACTAGAAATGTGGTGTAATTGTTCTGAGAAAACCATCATTTGAAACGTAAACATTTGACTATAGTGAAATACTACTACTACTAAAATATGACCAGACATTTCATAGAAACTATGAGCAGACTTCACATGCAAATATTAGAATAAGAAAAATAGAATATATAATTAGAAAAATACATCAAAAATTAGAGCTAATCTTGTTTTCTGAATTTGTTTTCTCTAATTCTGAGGCAAACCGTTGCCTTGACAAAGTAGACCATGCGCACAATTTGTTGTTTGTTACCTTGCAAGGTGTGCTTATGTTTGACGGGGTTACTAAGACTAAAAAGCAACGAATATGGCATTTTTATAATACTAAAAAATGTATTCCGACATATAGCACGACACACTCTTGACCAAATGTTCTCCATCTTTGTTGGTCAATTTATTCAACGCGGGATCGACACAATTTGTCGCGTTATGGATTTGTTGGCCTGATATTGAATAACAACGTGCAAATTTGGGGATTTTATGTTACTCGTTGACTGTTTGTGTCGTAAAAGATTCCACTGGGCCGTAAAAGTGACGTCATGGCTGCTAATCTTTTCTGATTCTGAACTGAAATGCAGAGATACTAAAATATGTACATTTCATAGAAAATACGAGTACGTTCACGATTACCGATGTTCGATTACTTATGCCTGATTTGTGCGTTATTGGTCCGGATTACTAAAACTTTATAAGACGATGTATTAAATGCTAAAGGATAACAAGTACGACGCTTTATATCACCCTAATAGTTATACCGACATAAACATAAAATAAATTTGGAATGTGTGGTAGCCCAAACGTGTATGATTGTTAGTCGACTTCGCTTAATTGGACCGCCGGTTAAAAAGACGCTTTTTTGAGAGAAATCCTAGTCTAAATCAGATCTCAAAACACACATTTGTGCCGCTTTATTGGAGCAACAGGAGTCGATTGTATACAAATCAACTAATGGATGTATCCCTTCAAGAACCTGGGCCTAAAAGAACCTACCCTCAATTTTCTCCGCTTCAATCGGAGTTAAAGAATATCCATAACAATCATCGCACTCCTCGCCGACTGGACTGTGGGGGTCCCGGGGGGCGTCCAGGCTGAGATCCGTCTCCTCTGCACTCTGTCCCCGCCACTCGCTCCAGGTGAAGCGCCATCTCGTGGAGTTCTTCCAGTTCTGGAGCGTGTTTGAGCAGTGGTTACAGGAAACGCAGGAGCCCATCTCACCACCGCGGCTAAAAACGATCTGGGCTCGATTCGAACCGCGACGTGTTTATATATGTCGCTAAAGACAACGAACGGCGCATACTTTTGTTTGTTGCGCGTTTTGTTGCCTCGGTTGTCATAGCAAACGAGGTGTATACAAAAAAAAACCCGTCAATTGGTTCCGTGACGCAATTGGCGGAAAACGAGAAATGTATGTTTTTAAATCATTTTAACGTTACCAGTACCTGATAAATATTTTTAAATCGCAATTTAATTATTATCGTTTTAAATTTCAAAGTATTAGTTTCGATTATTTTAAGGGGAAAAAAGTCAATAGCTCTGACGCAAAAAGGCGCTGTGACAAAATGCGGAGCAATGGCAGCTCCAATTTAGAGAACATCAATAAATAATTTTAATTCACTTTCTGCTAAGATTAGTCAGTTTTTTTTTAATAAATGCACCTGCGTTGAATTTTAATTGCGCGTTTCTGACAGCGGATTCAACGACTTTTTGGTGATACCTTCATTTATTAACCACAAGGGGTCGCCATTTTCATAATGAATTTCTTGGTTACTAAGCTGAAGCGTAAGCAACTTTGGATTCTAACATTTAACTACTCATGGTCTCACTTTCGTGTTTGTTGCTCTGGAGGCCAGGCTTCTTGTTTTTTGTTGGCCATAGATTTCTGTATACCATAGACTTCTATATTACTTTATGCTTTTTGTGATTTAAAAAAAAATAATAGTTTCAAGCTTTTGCAAAGAACTTTTCTTAATTACCCATAATAACAGCTCTATATAAAGAAATCATGAGCTCCGAATTCAAGCCAGGAAAGGAAAAAGAAACGTTTAAGAATTTACGTAACAATATCTCTACCACCAACACAAGAGCCAAAAAAAAAAAAAAAACCAGCATAATATAAAATAATGATTAAAAAAAAAAGTGCAGTATATCATTAAAAAAAATCTGATAAAAATGTTAACAACATGTGTGTTTTCCTGAAATGTTTGTGGGTAAGATGTGATGTGAGAAATCCCCATAAATTTAACTCAATTCAATAATAAAATATATTAAAAGTAAATTGCAGTGGCAACAATAACAACTGAAGTTCTGATGGTCTAAAATTAGAATAAAAATACCTATTGTGCATGGTTTAATTCTGCACAATTTGAATTATTCAATAAGATGTGCAAATTGATTGATAAAACGGTTCAGACTACACAAGCACAAAGCAAAATTAAAGTTAATGGCAAATTGTGACTCACTTAATACCGAATACTGCCGTTTCTAATCATTTTGTGGAAAGTCCGACACAAGCAAGAGAAAAATGACCTTTACAATTATCTTAATAATATATATTTAACAATCAATTAATACATATTTTAAATGATTAAATAAGTATTAAAGAATACTTCACGGATCAACATTTAGTTGAAATGTTTTAATTTTCGAAGCAACGTAAAAATAAAATGATTCTAACATTACAACCAAAAAAAGCACATTTGTAAAATACATCCTCTCAAAAATAGAGGCCTCGTGTGAATAACAATATGCATAAAAATATATCACACGGCAGAATCTTAGAAGAATCTTATCCCGCAACCACAACCAGATCAGAATTCAGCCTTTACCACAAAAATATTGTCCGTTTAAGTGTGTTTCACTCCGGCTTGAGTCGCACAACCTCCCACTGCCCACTTCCTTTCAGCCGTAGCATGACGTCATGATACTGTCAGAACACAAAGACATGTAATTGACCCACAGGAAAGAATCAGTAGAACGTGATGCTGGAGAACACTCGCTCTTTACCTTTTCCAGAGTTTTCCGGTGGCCGAGGCTGATGAGGGTCATTGGCATCTTCTTGCAGGCCTGGTAGAGCTGCTCTTCGGCCTCCTCCGTCAGGGCACTGCTGGCTTCATCCAACACTGAAAGGCCAATGTCACATGATCACACACACGGAGATGAGAAGGACTCGCCTTGGTGGAGCAGGATTGCTACTCGCCTGCATATTCAGGCTGGAGGTAAAACAATCTCGCAAAACAAAGTCTTTGGATCTCTCCTGGAGACAACACGTCATACCTGAAAGAGGGAATTCTGTAATATTGGTCATTCAAATCATTGCAAAACATTTTATATGGTACGATTAAACTCTAGAATTCATATGGAAATTGGTTGGCAATTGAGCGATGACCTCACACTACTCATTGTCGATCGCACTACACGTGTTGTTTTTTTGCACCATGAAGATAAATGTATCCTTTCTGCACAACTGTACAGTTTATGTTTAACAAATACTGTATTTACGTGAATATAAGCACCCGTTCTTTTCCAAATTTAGCGGCTCATAAATTTGCGGGGTGCTTATAATCGCCGATTTAACATATTTACAGCAAATATAAGCGCTCATTTCTTTAACTAATGGTTCTGGAGGCAAAAAAAATAGAAAAAAAACCAACATTAGAAACGTTGCGACCCTTTAACAGGGAAAAAAATAACACTGGATTGAGTCAAACAAAATAACACTGTAAGATAGGAGTCAAACACAATCTAATCGCTCTGTCTGCTACAAAGAGAAAAACGTGACTGTTCTAATATTTACATCTAACAAAAACCAAGCTCAGTCAGCTTTACGTTATGCTCTTTTAGCGCAAAGGCTCATGGGAACCAGTGAGCAGCAAAGCATGATGGGAGGTGTAATTACGATTGATAGAATAGATTATTGCTTTATTATTTTCAATATGGGGGGGGGGTATATACACGCAAATATACCGTATATAGAATAATTTAATGACAAAAAATGGCTATAATTTAATGCTGAGAATTTTCTTGCAAGAAAAGACAGATTTTCTTATAAATTCTGGTTTGGTGTTCTCCCTCTCTCTCAAGCTAAAGTCGGTTTAAAAGGAGTGATTTGTTTAATATGCCAGACTTCTTTAGGAAACCGGTTTTAGGAAAATCATGATGTTTAGGTGTTAATCTCTGAGGACACTTAATGTTTAGGGAAAAGCCACTGGCTTGACAATGAGAGATGAAAAACAAGAGAACGTCTGACTGCAGTGACAACTATGATCTGAAATCTGAACCAAGAGCCGAGATGATAAGACAAAGCTGTCTTTTGAAGAACTGGCCAATCACAAGCCCCGATTCTGCACGGAGCAAAACCAACAAATGTATTTAAATTAAGTGTCAACTCTCCTTAAACTGAAAGTAAAATGTCCTTTCATTAATCCTTTTATTTACAAAGAGGGCTATCGGAAATTGTCATAGGCTGAACAGGAGATCAATGAAGATAAGAGCTATGAATATAAAAAGAAATGTTGATGAAAAACTAAAAACATAGAGATTGAGCAGAAACAGCAAAGCAGACAAGTTGGGCAGAGCCATTTCAGATCTGAAAATTGCCTCAGAAAAAGGCAAAATTGACAAAAGTAAAGAGAAAAGAAAAAAAAAAAAAAAGAAAAAAAAAGTAGAAATGCGAATGCACAGCAAGCTCAAATTAAACAGGAGAAAAATATTCTTTCAAATTTAAAAAAAAAATTGTTCTCCACCAGACAATTTTATCTGAGAAGATACTGCTAAAAAAAAAAAATACAACAAATTCAGGATGAAAAGACAAGACTGGAAAGTTTGAAGAAGAGGTCAGAAAGCTGGAAGCCTTGCAAGAGGAGCAAGAACGAAAGCAGAAAAGGGGAAGATAAAGGTAAAAAAAAATAGTTGGTTTCAAGAATTAAGATAGAAGAATAGAAGACATATGAGTCATACCAGTCACACCAATCAGACCGGAGTGGCTCTGAAAAGAATTCAGTGCCAACTGGAGAATTACAGAACACACACACACACACACACACACACACACACACACACACACACACACACACACACACGGAAGAGTCTGAACACAAACCACAAACATCTACACTGATACACTTACTTTCTCTCTTACTTTAGAAAGGTCTCTTTCTAACACATACTACAATACATTAAAACACAACAAAAGATTTTTTTTTTATTCAAGAAAAATTAAATTAAACGGGAAGTTGATTTGAATTTAAATAGAATTTTAAAAATTAAGATAAAATTATGGCATATGTTTATACTTGGGTAGAAATTACACTGGGTACAACTGCAATGAAGATGGAGGAGAATTACAATAAAAATTGAAAAACAAATAAAGAGAAAACTGACTTATTTATGATTTATGATTGACTTGAACATTTGGACAAATAAAAGTCATCTTAACAATTCTGTTGATTGAACAATCAATATCCCAGTGTTCTCTTTTTTACGGAAACTAGGTGCCAACCCCACAAACGGAGTCAATCAAAATTTCAAAAACATAAAAAATCAAAAATATAAAAAGAATAAATTGAGCACTACATAAGAAGAGAATAATTGGCAAAATCTAAAGAGAAACGCAGTCCACGGACTGGCAGAGGAAAAGCCTCTTTTGCTAAAGGCAAAGTGGCGCTAGAGAACTTCAGTGCGGAAAGAGAAAACGTGTTCATTATCTGGAGATGCTTGACGCAACTTTCACCGATAATAACATGTACGCGTGCATTAGAAGGATTGAGAGAACTTTCAAGAATCAGAGCATCCCTGGATGAGTGGAGGACCGGAAACTGGGGAAAATATCAAGCTTTAATCACGTCAATGTTTAATTATCACTAATTGGCGGTCAGTCATGTCATTTTCTTCTATTTAACAATTACAATTAGCCTTGGTGAAGTAGAGCAGAACACGAGTAAACAACTGTACTGTTTAGATTCAACACACATGTATAGAATAATTTTATAATGATAATTTACAGGGTTCCTACACTTTCTGAAAGATTTTGAAAGTCCATTTTTAAGCTTTTCATTATTTTTTCGGTCCTTTTTCTAGTTAGTTGCTAAATCACTTTATATCTGTCTGGTTTTTTTTTTTATTTTGAATGCATGTTTAAATACAAAAAAAAACTATTATGTGTTAAATACTAAAATCTGAGAAATTAGCCAAACTAAGGCTGTGGAAAAATGATCAGATGTCGACCGGTTCCCAAAGACAAAAAGGTTGGGGACCACTGTGTTAATGCATTAATTTTTTGTGCATTGATCTGAAACACATCTCGTTGATTAAAGTTTAGTATGATCATGGTGTCAAAATCTTGTATGATCAACGTTATCACTTGTGGAACGAATCAACGTTTTAAATCAGAAAATAATTCAGGAAAGCATTTTGTCGTTCATCCTAGCCACATTTCATGAATTCTGAAAATCCAGTGAGCTAAAAAAAACAAAGAGCAGCTTGGAAAAATAACACCAACCCTGAAAGAAAACGCGAACGAAAGAACAGTCAAAAGATTTTGTTTTGAGGATTGAAATACAGTCTATAGTTAAAGAAGTAGTGGAGGTGTAGTCATCCACGTGACTCGTTTAATACAGAAATCCGGTCTCGAGGACGTGCACTTATCCGGATTCCTCTGTAATTACATTCTCAAGCACTTCATTTAAAAATTCAAGCGTTTTCATGGCCTTGAAAACACATTGAAATTCAAGCATTTGAAGATTTCAAGCACCCGTAGCCGTAGGAACCCTGAATTTAAGTCGACTACTGTCAGAGTGGAAGATGCTCAGGATAGAAAGAGGTGGAAAAGGATGAAAAGAAGAAAGAAAAGTAGTAGATATAGAATAATTTAGTGACAAAATTGCTATAATTTAATGTACAAAATACACTCAGGGTCCAAGAAGAGCGGAGGCTGAAGTATCTTCACTCTGGGCAATGCCACCATGGACGATGATGACATTCTCCAGACTCGACCGTGATCGTGTATTATTTTATGTGAATTAAATTCTTGAATATTCTCGCCTCTGACACAAGTGGTACAACCAGAGTACATTTTGCACAACAACTGTTGTTGTTTTTTAGTTATAGTTAGACCAGGGGCCTTTTATTATGCATATAAGTGTCAGAAACCAAAGTGTTCCCCAAAACCGTGTGAGTGTGAGACAGCGTGTGTTTCGTCTCATTGTTTTCTCAAGTGTTTTCTGAAAGGTCAAATTGATCCGAACATTATCTTTGTAACAAAAACATGTAGTTACAAACATGTGAACGGAATCATTTTTTTGTTTACAGTATATGTAGATTACACTAAGAATAGCAGGAGAAGTTTCAAAAGTGAAACACTTGTATTTTTTTTTTTTAAGCTTTTAACACGAGTCAATTTGACCCAAACAGTATCTTTGTAACAAATATGTTAATATTAAGGGTTAATATTTCGGTTTTTACTGGTTTACGGTTCTTCGTCGTGCTGCTACCTTTTGATCGCTAGTTCGCTACTGTAAAAAACAGACATTTTTCCATGTGCCGTTATTAAAGTCAATCTAATCTAACAACCTGATTCTTTGTCAGGAAGCTAATAAACTAGTTTCTCACCAGTTCCAGTCTACTTTAGTATCCAGTCCTCCCATTCTGGTCAGAAGATTCGACTTAAATAAAAGAGAACCAAGACAAAATGCTTCAAAAATGCGTCCAAAAAAATCCAGCAAAATATTAAGGATGTAAATAGTTAGAATCTTACCAAACCAGCCAATTCCAAGTATTTCACTATCCTTTCATCATCCATAGGTCCTAAAAACAGAAAACAAAGCATTTGAACATTTATTTTTGTTGTCATTTATGTTTAGAACACCAGAATCAGAAATTATTTTTTCAATAAATTTTTGAATTTTTTTTTTGTTATTTATTTTAAACATAAACATACTGATAAATCAACCATCTTAGAATTAAGAAAGAAAGATGCCCGTATACGTATATTTACAATAATTATTATTCAATACTAGTATTATTTTATTATTGATTATTAATTAATTAATTAATTATAGATGTGTTTTCCTATTCTCTCATTTCTGCCTTTTAATTTCAATTTGAACCAAAAACTAATGAAAAATAGCCAAATGACTAATGAAAAATAGTCAAATGACAAATTAAAAATATTCAATCGACCACTGAAAAATATTTAAAAGACCAAGGAAAAATATTTATGATGTAATGGACTATACCTGATTGAGGACATATATCCTTTAATGGATAGATCACCTGCAAATACACACATGTATGAGGGAAAAAAATATGATAATGGCTAAAACATTTGTACATTTATTTAAAACCAGAAAAAAATCTATGTAAAATGAAGCACATACAAGAAGAACGAAGCGTATGTTTTCTGACCTGTTCTCTCAACGTGCCGTCGGTCAGAAAGGGTTTCTGGGGCAGAAAGAGAACCCCCCTCGGCCCAAAACACACCGTCTTCTTCAGAGAGCCTGAGCCAGAGCACAAACATCACCATGAGGATGAAACCCCTGTGAGTTCCTGCAGGCTCCAGTACCGCTGCACGGCTCCCACAGGCCGCAGAGGATCCGCAGAAGTGACGTCTTCCCTGCTCCGGTGTTTCCCACCACGAGAAGATGAGATCCCTGCCGGATCTCCAGAGTCAGATCCTTCACCAGCAGCTCCTCGGAGACGGGGCATTTAAAAGACAGATGATCCAACGTGAACGCCGTGTGTGATGGGATTTCTCCATCACTTCTGGAAAAATGGCAATTCTTGTTTTTTTTTTTTTTTTTTTTGACAACAACAACGAAAAATAACATCGCTGAATTGATGTGGAACTATTATTATTAATTTTATTGGAACTTACTTAAGCATATTAAATTACATAAAAAAAATTGCAAGATTAATCTCCTAAGAAAAACTAAGCCCCAATTTTTAATTACCTATTGATGTTTAAAGTATCATTCAGCTTGTTTTTTTTTTATTTATAGTATATCAGATTTATTTTTATATAGTTTATAAAGTTATTTTGGAATAAAAAAATAGCTTTGTAATTTTAACTAAGAATTCCAATGCTGATGATACCAAAAAGTGCATTTATGCATTCAAACATATGGATTCTGACTCAACTTTTTGACCTTAATAAAAAAAGACATACATTTTTATTTTTTTTTTAATAAAAATTTTTATGCACTCAAATAATTAACACTAATTATTCACAATACTTTCACAATACTCATAATTCAATATTTAATTCAATTGACTGTGTCTTATTGCATGTATTGTATAACAGCATATTGCACCCACTGTTCATTTTGTAACAAACACGAATCAAAAAAACAAATTGTCACAAAAAAAATTATATTTATATGAATATAAGTAAATGTATATCTACAACAATATATAACGGTACATTGTATATACTGTATTATTTTTGCTCTGCTAAGGGGACTCGAGTAAAGAAATATGACTATTTCTAACAATAAAAAAAACATCTGTCTTGTGAGATCATGACAAAGAGACAAAACCATTTAATTCATTTCATTTTCAAAGCAGTTAGTCTCACCTGTCTGTCCCTTTCTTTGGGTGTAAATCACATTGTTCCTCATCATCAAACTCTTTCATAGCACGGTCAGTCATCACTTCCAGGAGTTCTCCAATTCTAAAAGCACAAAACAGAGCACCTTTCACACACTTAAATAATAAAATATAAAAATGTCCGTTTAAAAATACATTTTTTTTTTGTATTTCTTCTGACCGGTGTGTGTATCCAGCAATGTCAGAAACGGTGGTTGAAAGGTCTATGAGTTGAGTGAAGCAGTTGATCAGATACATGCAGACAAACGCGTTCTGAAAAAAACACAACATCTCTGTCATTCACACAGTTATGAACCAGGCAAGTCCTTTACCGACTTTACCTTACTAACAAGAGCACTAAGCTCTCCAGGGGTCAGGCTGGAATACTGTCCAGAAAAGACAGGAATAGCAATGACCGTGTAGCTGAGGATGCTGCCTAGATAGTCAAACACATTCACTCCAACTGCAATGAGATGAAAAACAGAACTTTCTTTAAAAAAAACAAATTTGGACCTAATAACATGAGAAAACTCTTACGGTTGAGCCAAAACTCCTTGTTCATCAGGTTTCTCTGGGTGGACAAGAGCGTCTGTAAGCGCTGGTCAGTTCGCTTGTGCTCCACTTCTCCAGCTCTGATGAAGAACATGTTCATCACACTTCAAGAAGCGGAAGCCGTGAAAAGTTTAGGTGAAATGGAACTAACCTGTAGAAGGCGGCCGATTCTGCATTTACACGTATCTGCATGTGTTTGAACCTGAAAGATAAACAGGTTAATGAAGTGGTAAATTAATGAAGTTCTAATTAAAAATGTATGTCATATTATATTCACACAGTATTTTGAAAACACATTTAAAATAAATAAACGATTTTAAAGTAGCATAAAATGGTAAAGTGATGCGAAATTATTGTACAGTAGTACTAACATGAGTTTTCAACAGCTAATGCCTTAATAATCCAATTACTTTTGACTATTTACAATATTTAAAATTCATTTTCTATATACAAATTTAATAGAACAAAAAAAATCTCTTTAATTTTTATTTTATTCTAACTTAGTATGTGTTTGATCAGTATGCATAATAAAATGTAAAAATTATACATTTAAATTAATATAAAATACTTGAATTTGAATTAATAATATGTATAATATTGTATTAATAATATAACACCTGAAATCTCCCTCCAGCTTTTCTTGCTGGACCAGCATCGACACAATGGGTCCCATCAAAATCTTGTTGATGATGCTTCCGAATATAAAGAAGCCGAAGATGGTGACAAACCCAATCCACCCGGCACTGCAAAATAAAAACATACAACGCACAAACATATTATAAAAATATATCATAAATATATTCTATAACATAAACTATCATCACGACAACGTGATTTCTTTAATAAAGCGTAGTAAAGAACTAGACCTCAATCATATTCACTTCTTTAAATGCTAGTGTATTGTTGCCCAGTCCGAAAGATAAGACATTTTTAATGTTTTAATGTGGATTGTTAAGGCATTTTTATGTTTTAATGACCTGTTGAAACACTGATAGCTGTAGTAGGTCACAGTGAACGGAGAGATGAGAAGACGACTGGCCATGGTGCTCATCTGCTTGCACAGCCTCTCCACGTCCTGACTGATGCGCTGGTCTCTGAGCAACACACACACACACACACACACACACACACACACTCAGCGCTTAGACTCCATGTGTGTCTAGGTGTTTAACAGCTCACGGGTTGTCGACGTCTTTGCACAGGACATTGAGTGTGTAGTACACGCGTCCCTTGAAGTATCTGAGGTGGAGGTCTTCGCTCAGCGATCTTCTCCAGCTGACGTACAGCAGATTTGAGACATACTGGTCCAGGCTTTTTAACTACCAAAACAAATCATAAGCCGGTTATCATGACCCATTTATAACTGAAGACGTAAGATCACACAACAAACCTCACCGCTGAATTGATCACGATGATAAAAACGGCAAACATCACCAGATTTTTGAACGTCTCATAGTTCTTTTCCAGTAACACTTGGTAGAACTGACCAGGAATGAGCCCGGCTTGATAGATCACCAGCTGGACTGAAAAAAGTGAAATAAAATCATCAATGAAAAGTACTGCCGGGCATTTTTAGAGTGTTTGGGTCATGGAAACCTGAAAGTGCGACACCAAGAAGAGTCATGAACATTCGGAAGTTCTGGCTGGATATTGAAGGGAAAAGGATCTTCAGAATGGAATTGAACCTTTGGAGAAACGTCCAGTCCAGCGTTGCCCTACAAGACAACTGGCGTTTAATATTGATAATAAACTAGTGTTTAATAACTCGTTTAGCTCAGTTGAACCCAAATTGTACAAAAGCTTTTGGTTTCTGGGGATTTTATTTTTTTTTTACGATAGTTTTACGATAGACAAGGGCAAATATTCTTACCTTTGCACGCTCGTTTTCTGCATTATTTGAATCATGGCGTCGAGACAACGGACTCGTGGGATCTTGTGACTTTACACCGTTTATTCGCCTTTTTTCAAACATTTAGATCGGTTTATTGGAGCTGCTTTAAGTGCAAAGTTCAACACATGATGTGCAAAAACTCTTAAAATGACTGAAATCTTAGCAGCTCACACAAGCAGATCAAGAAGATCCTGGAAACGTCTGGCGTTTTTAAACAATGTGTGCGTTGTTTAGTCACTGACATGACAATGTCGAATAAATAATAGTATTTTAAATTCGTATTTCAAATTTTTATTCCTGATCATGCGCTGTCTTCTGTCTTCTTCTCTGTTATAAAGTGAATGAGTTGAGTTACACTGCCGCCTGCTGAAAAGTAGCAGTCATGACAAGACAAGTTGTCTGATTTTACTATTATACCGCAGTTTGCGGGAAAAATAAAGATTAATTTAACAAAACGTTGAAATGGGATAACTTTCCCATTTTATCCTCCTAATAAATAAATATATAGTACACATTAAAGCTCTTACCATGCTTGTATTCACCTTTTGGTTGAAAGTTCATTTAAACAGTAAAAGTTACAATGATTCATTCATACGTATATACAAGTAAATAAGTAACGATTAAATATGTTAAATAATGTAATATTGTAGCTATCTCGTAATCAGTATTTTCATTTTTTTTAATCATGTATGTAATGTAAATGACGAAACGCTCAAATTGGAATCATTTGGCAGAAAATCATTTATAATTGTACACTACATGAAAAGAACATACCAGGATTTGAGAATAAATCCAATGAGCACAAAATGTTCCATTACAAGCGGATATTTACAATAATGGGAAAACACGCACACACACGCACACGCACACACACACACACACACGCACACGCACACACACACACACACACAGCCTTTCCTTTCTAAAAGGGACACGAGTGCAACAATTTCAGATTCCATTCCACAGCTCAACCAGTATGATAATTTATACGACAGCAGAATATAAAGGGAACTTTTATGAATCAAAGTCTTCTGAACCAAACAAACTAGGCACTGCAAGATAAGGAGATAAAATAACATAGGCATGTACCCACAGTATTAACACAATAAGCTTTAAACGCCACGCCATGCAAATATAACACATGGCAAACGCAAATAAACACTGATTTATCAACCAATGAATCAGTTTTGTGTTGTACTGATGTGATTTTTTATTTTTTTTTTTAGCAAATGACACGGTTCCTCCTCTCATCTGTACAAAGAACAACTGCGTCAATATCTATCAAGCTGAGACGGTGTGGTATATATTCAATATCTACTCTACAGCATACACACAATTATGGTTTTGCTTGGAAAAAAACAAGAATGGTTCTCGGTCTTCTTCCCCATTGTCCATCGGTTTTGCCTTTAATATGAAACACAAGCACTTATGGAGATTTGGTAGAAAGATAAAACCGTATTACCCCAAGAAAACACAATTCTAATGTAAAAACGTCAAGAATTGGCCATTGTCAATCCAAAAGCGCCTCCTAATCCAAATCAGATTGTCAGTAATGAAGAAGCAAACGATATTAAGCAGAAGAGAACGAAGAAACCTCATTGCTCTACGTCCAAATAATCCCAACTTGTGTTTAAATCCCGAGAAATGCCGGACGATAATTGAAAATCACATTTTAAATTTCCACTACGGTGCTACGCGAAACTTTTGCGATGAAAGAAGGACTGAATGTCAACACACACTAGCATTGAATGCATAAGGATGATGATTTCATCGGCTTTAAAAGTTTTTTTTCGGTATGAAAGAAAGAAAGTGCTCTTGTCAGACCAGTAAAAAAATAATAATCTGTACATCACACCGCACACACAGAGTCAATTTGTTCGATTCGTTTAGCGGCGAGCTTCCCTTCACCATGGCTCTTCCTCGGTCTAGGCGGCATAATGGCCGCCCGGTGGTTATTTGTTGAATGGCAGGCAGGCTGGCAGTATGACGGTGGCACAGGCCGGACCGGCTAAAGGTTCCGCCACATCTCCTTCCATTTCAGTCCACGTGCCTTTCTCTGGACTGTAACAAATTGTGGACGACTTATACGCACCCTGCAAAACATAAAACCAGGCTTCAGTGCTACTGCTACGGTTTGAGAAGTTAGCTTGTAAATTTCAGGTCAAATACTTCCTCCAGAAATTAATGTTGAAAGTGGATGAGAGTTTCGCTCCCTTCTTCAAACTTTAGCAATTTAGTGAATTCTTGTGAAGGCTACGGTTAGCTTTGCTGATATGCTAACGTTTAGCTTAGCTGCTAAACTTCAGTGTAATCAAGGTCTTGTGGTTCGAAGGCCAGTATCTGGTGTAATTTGCTTGAGTTTCTAAAGTTTCTCTACAATTTTACTTTTAAAAAGTGAAAGGATTTTCATAGCAGCTAAATATTAGCTTAGATGCCAAGCTGATTAAACTCCAATGTAATCAATGTTGTTATGGTTGAAGGCAAGTCTGCGCACTAACTAACTTGTTTTTATAATTTTATAATTGCTATATCTATCTTAGCTTAACCTGCTAAGCTAATAAATTCCAATGTAATCAGTGTCTTTCTGTCTGAAGGCCAGAATCTGCTTTAATTAGCTTCTGCTAGCTTCTAACTGCAACATATAGCTTAGCAGCTAAGCTATTGAACGTCAATGTAATTAATTGACATTGTAGTTAGTTGTAATCTAAATAATTTACTTCATCTTTACACTTTGTAGAGTTTTATAACAGCTAGCTTCTAAACTATTAAACTGAGCTGAGGATTTACACACCTGCTTTGATCATAGCTGCTAAGTTAGCTTAACTGCTAAGACGGAAATCTCAAATTGATCACAATTGATTACAAATGTACTCAATGTTTTTCAGCTTATTGTTTTCATTTCAAATGTATCCATTTTCCAAATGTTCTTCATAATGATCCAATAATAACAATAACGTTTTTTTTCCCCCCGACATAACTTCGAGTAGTTATACTTATAATAACTAAATGCTAGGCTAAACAGCAGATTTTCTTCTTCAAATTTTCTTCTTCCACCAAATGAAAAAAATTATCTTTTTTGATTATTGTTTAACATAACAACATTTAGCATAACTATATCTTAATTAATTGCCAAACAACGCAAGGAATAAAAAAAACAAGTACTACCCATGCAACAAACTAAAAGTCCTAGTTAATTTTTTTTTTTTTTAACTTTTCCAATCGAGCCAATCACAACACAGAAAAGGATGCATTATTTTTATATATTTTACATAATTACCATGCTCCAGCTGTAGCCGCCCACTAAATAAATGCTGTCATCGAGGACGGCGCAGCCCGGCCCACTGCGGCCCTCCAGGATGGGCGTCTGAAGGATGCTCCACTGATCAGCTTTAGGGTCGTAGCATTCCACCAGCATCACGTCCAGATGAGAGAATCCTACAGACGGAGGGATAAAAGTGAGTGAACTATTGATCGCGTCTCTGCTGCGGAGCTCTCGGCTTTACCCTTTAAGTGGTTGCCCCCAATAGCGTAGAGGCGGTCGTTCATGCCGGCGAGGGCGTGTATGGCTCGCTTGGTGTTCATGTCCTGCTTGCGAGCCCACACGTCCATCACCGGGTCATAGCAGTACAGCCAGGACACGTACTCCCCATTGTGAACGCCGCCTGAGAGGAACAGAGCCAGAGATCCTCAGATTCAGTCAAGAGTCATTAATGATACAAACTCAGAGTGATAAATAGATATATAGATAAACACAAGTCTTTCTGGCTGTCTGTCTGTCTATCCATCTATTTATCTATCACACATCTATCTATCTATCTATCTATCTATCTATCTATCTATCTATCTATCTATCTATCTATCTATCTATCTATCTATCTATCTACCTACCTACCTATCTATCTATCTATCTATCTATCTATCTATCTATCTATCTATCTATCTATCTATCTACCTACCTACCTATCTATCTATCTATCTATCTACCTACCTACCTATCTATCTATCTATCTATCTATCTATCTATCTATCTATCTATCTATCTATCTGTCAGACATGTCATGCTGTCTGTCTTTCACACATCATCCCTTCTGTCTGTCTATCTCTTTATCTATCTATCTTTCACACATCATTCAATCTGTTTGTCTATATATCACACATGTTATTCTGTCATCTATCTGTATGTCTATCGACCAATAACACGTCTTTCTGTTTGTCTGTCTATGTATCTGTCACATGTCATTGTGTCTATCTATCTATCTATCTATCTATCTATCTATCTATCTATCTATCTATCTATCTATCTATCTATCTATCTATCTATCTATCACACATCATTCTGTCTCTGTCCGTCCAACCGTTCGTCCATCCATCCATCTATCTGTATGTCTTTCTGTCTATCGACCTATTACACGTCATTCTGTCTGTCTGTATATGGATCTGTCACATGTCATTGTGTCAATCTGTCTGTCTGTCTGTCTGTCTGTATCTATCACACATTTTGTTTGTCCGTCCATCCCTCCGTCCATCCATCCATCTATCTATCTACCTACTGGCCGAACCAATGTAAGTTTACAGCAGTCCACTAAGAGTGTTTGTCACATAGATGAAAAATAGTGAATCAGTCTGGTCTAGCCGTCATCAGACATCATGGTGTGAATAATTCCGTCTTCTGGTGAGAGTCAAACCTGAGATGTAGATTTTCCCATTGTGCACTGCTCCGGCGTGAGCAGCCAGCGGCTGAGGGAGAGACGAGACGTAATTCCACTCGTTCGTCTCAAGGTTATAGGCTTCCACGCTAGACAGATAACCTGTCTCGTTCCTTCCCCCAACAACGTACAAGTGCTTATCCAGGCAGCAAGAGAAGAAACTCGCTCTCCTGAAACCGAGACAAGATGAACAGATCTTGTGTTTATATCCGTCAAGCTGGAGCTTTACACCACAGCTACACACTTCATCAGGAAGACTCGTTCGGGGTGTCATAAAGCTCTAATTATTCGGTAAATATTATCAAATATTAAACTCGGACTGGGATTCGTAGGTCACAGGATTGGTTGAGAATGAGAGTCTTGATAATGTCTAATAATATTATAAATAAACATTTTATGCTACTAGAAAAAATACAAATGTATTTACATCACACGCACCACAATATAATGATATTGTTATTCCATCCAATGATATATTTGTACCTCGTTTATATACAACAATATATATTTTTACTGTGTTATTACATTTTTCTGTTGGTGTTTTTTTTCTGGTATTTACTGTCTTTGTTGTACCGTTCACATTCTTGTTTGCTGTTGTTAAACGGAAATTTCCCATTATTGTGATTAATAAAGTCTAATCTAATCTAATCTATCAATCCATCGTTGTCCTTGATTAATCATCGAACGATAGAACCTGATTTGATTCATAATTGTTACTGTTGTTTTTTCTTTTTGTACAATGTTTTTTCTGTTGGTATTTTAGAATAATTGTATGTTTACTGTTGTTGTTTTTTTCTCCACTGCTTTTGCATTTCCTTTTTATTTATTTTTTTTTTCATTAAAAACACAAACATGTCACATTTGTGGGATTGATAAAATCGTATTGTAATTTTTTTAACATAAAGATGTGTAAAATTTGACGTAAAGATGATAATAATCTATCATCAGTTTTCATGATCTATCATCAAGCTGTACCATTTGTTTCCCAAACTCTTTTCTTATGTAATGTGACTCGTAATTTAAGATGTATATTTTGACTATCGTTTAAATCCATAAATAATCCCTTATTTCCTTTACAGGTCTGCCAGTTTTTGTTCGCTTATTCTCGAAACTCCTTTTTGGATTTATAATTGAGTAAATATTAAATATTATTTTTAAGAGAAAATGTAGAAGCATCTCACCTCTCCTGCATTGGTGGCAACTGAATCCAGCTATTAAATCTTGGATCATATCGACTTACAAAATTAGTGCTGTGTTTTCCTGCAAAGATGAGCCAAAACATTGATATTAATTAAGATATTGATACAAAGGACTTTATAGTGCCAATAAAATAAAAAAAAGCAATTTCTAACATTAAAGTTTACCATTAGGGTTCCACTGGTCTTCTCCACCCAGTAATAGCAGGAAGTTCTCGACCTCCACCACACAGTGATGAGCGCTGTTGTATGGCATTACTGTAAAACAAACACCGTATCTCACTTTAATTCAAGTATGTATGATTTGTGTAATGCTTGTTCAAAAACCATTAATGGTATTAGTCACAATATTTCCTTAATTTTTATACAATTTTCTCGCTGTGGGACAAATAAAGGTATTTTCAATTACATTTTCAATTAATTTTACATGTGTAACTATTCAAAAGGCCATTTGTATTAGACAATTTTTCAAAATGTGTCATATCATGTTCTAAATTAAATAAACAGTAAATAAATAACTTGCCGTTATGTTACTGTAACAACTGTCACTGTACTGTTATGTAACTGATGTTATTGTTTCTTTTGAAAAAAAAAAAAAAAAAAAACTTGCAAAGGAAAACATACAAATATAATGTTACATAAAGATTTTTTTTAATTTGTAAGGCAAAACATTAAATTATACCAAAATGATAGAATAATTAAGAACATGTTTTGTTTGTTTTAGCCATATTATTGTATTAACTATATAGTCTCATAAAGACAATTACTTTTGGTTTGAATTTACTATTATTAACAGAATAGAAACCCAACATTGTCATTGTACACATGCACAACGTAAATCAAACACATTCATTGTACCGGTAAATTAAAATACGGACTCTTAATTTCAGAAAAACAATTCAAAACAATACGATTAGTTAGTGAATAAAATTCCTTAATAAATGTATCCGTTTTGTTAATCTTTTAATGTAAGCATTATTCAAGAATAGAATGACAAATAATAATATAGTTTTGCATACGTTAAACGTTGTGCTGTCAAGTTTTTTTGCTTTCATTTATATTTGCATCTACATTTATGATATTTTTCTATTTACAGTCTCGGCTGAGGTGATACGTGACGTGCAGAGGAATCCATCAGGGTTCCTTCAGCTTCCTCTCCTCCTGCTGCAGTGACCCCCAGTTGAAATAGAGAGAAATGGTCGAGGGGTGACAGTCATAATGAACAGGATGATGTTCACTTCATAAATCTCTGTCCTCTGGCTGTGCAGTGTGAATCAGTCGCTCGCTAAGAGTCACCTGTCTGCCTTCATCATTCATTCCCACCGTCACATCCCTGCGTCCTGATGGATCACGCGTGCTGTGGAATTAGACAGCCCTGAATTGTGCTTTTCTCCGATTGGCCTTTTCGCTCGCTATCTAACTGTGGTGGGATATTCTGGGGGTCTCTCTGGATCCGGAATGGAAGAGGCAGGGAATTTCAGGGGCTACGCGTCTTTGGACAAACTTCTTCTGACTCTTACATATTTACATTTATATCATTTCTAAGCAACATAAAAAAAACTATTATTTTTACTATACATACGTATTAACATAAATATGCATCCAATGTCTGAATAAGCAATACAAATAATACATAAGCATCTACACATCTCTATCTATCTATCTATCTATCTATCTATCTATCTATCTATCTATCTATCTATCTATCTATCTATCTATCTATCTATCTATCTATCTATCTCAAACGGGACTCTTATTTTGACACTGTTTGACCCAATGTTGTCTCATGCTTTCTTGCTGATGTTTTAATTTGATTTAATCACTTCATTAGTTTGTTGTGTTAGTTTGCGTTGTTGTCGTGTTAGACGTGTTTTTACAATGGAATGTCGCCCCCACGTGGCATGTTTTGTTTCTGTTATGTTTGCTTTTCTTTTAAAATAAATCCATGCAATAGAATGGACACCTACATATCTATCTTAAAGACAGATACTAAAATAAAATAAAAACCTAATATAAAATTCAATAAATTGAATAAAACTCTGTACTTTAATAACATGAAAAGACGTGGTTTGTATCACAACTTTACAAAATGAGTGAAGTTCACAGCACATGTGATAGATTTCGACTTATGCTGACATTTAAGTCTTCAGACATGACTCAAATGGTCCAAAAGAGGATGAAAGGAGTATTGAGCAACGATTTTAATGATCAAGGAGACAGAGGTCGTGTTATTGATCCACAAGGCCAGAAAGATGCATGAACCCGTATATGACATATGATTCTGACCTTTCATCTCAATTATTGGATTTCTGAGAAAACTAAACCATCATCTTAAAATGAAATCTCACCACAATCCACTTGACAAAGCCATTGTTCATCCCATCAAAAATAAGAGTAATGTATAAACAGGTGGAGCACAATTTCAATTTCAATAGTTCATCATAATGACAATCTCACTCACTTTACTTTACTTTACATGTAAGTGTACATATAAAATGTATATATAATTATACAAATACTGTATATACGTACATTGTAATAGATGTAAACGTATAAATAATGAATTAAATTACACACGCAATAATTTGTAACATTATTTATAATACACCTGAAATGGTTTAGTTTAGTTTAGTTTAGTTTATTTGTTTGTTTAGCCCTTTAAAATCAACCAGTGTTGAAACAAAGTGCTTCACAGATAAAAGGTTAATTAAAATGACATACTAATGAACAAAACGTAAAAAGTGTTAACTGTTACATATTCTTTACACAAAGAAATGCATGTTAAATATAAAGAAATACTGTAAAAATATATAATAAAATCGAATTAAATGAAATAGAACAATTAACAGTTTTGTGAACATTTTGGAAACTTTTCACCAATCGAAATGCGAGAATGCCACACAGCCACTATGGCAGAGCAAAGCTGTCAGTGAGCACTAGGGGGCAGTGTGTCCTTTGGGTCGAGAGGCAGAGGAGCAGAGAGGTGCAGCCAGTCATGAGAACCATCCTAAATAGTGCTGATGAAGGTTTTAATCAGCCGCTGCCCCCCCACTCTTTGGGTTTCGGCTCATTGCAAAGTTATGATTGAATGTTAATAACCTGCACACCCCAAACGACATCAAGGGGCTGCTGGTGTGTTCACAGGATGATTTTGCAGTTTGGTCGCTTCGCCTGGCCATGGGCCATTTGAGACTTGACGTCTGAGGCAGAAATAAAGGACATTACACTATGACCTTACGGATGTAAGTTATATAGATCCAGATGTGATTCATTAAGGCACATGTTAGCCGGTTTTGGGGTGAGTGGGGTGTATTTGTAGTCCTCGTACCACGGGGACGCAGCCACTGGTTGGTTACACAATTCACAGTGCGCAAGTGTATCTATTAAACCTAAGAAATGCACTAGTGTAAGTGGTTAAATGTTACATTATGGTTCTGTGTTGCATCTTAATCTTTAGCATTAGCCATAAGCAGGAAGCGTCTTCTGAGACAATCTGGTTCCGGGATTTTATTTGATTTAATCCTTTGGTGAATAAAGTGGGTGTTTACCCTTGCTGTCTAATTTTAGTGTTTTTAATTCAATATTTAACAATTTTTAAAACCGTTGGCGGTCTTTGACATGGGAAACTTTTTTGCTTGCTCAGGCTAGCTGTTAGCCTCTTAGCTAATCGGTAGAATGGATAAATATCATTTTGCTTACTCTTATTATCTCTCAATTCCGATATGTTTTACATACTAGACAAAGATCTAGAAGTACGTGATTCCATCAAAGACAACCATTAATCTGCAAGTTGTTTTGTTCGTCTCCATTGTGATGCTAAATGCTACAGCTAACCTTATCGCATCACAGGCTTTTATATTTGATCCATGTTTTTTAAGAGATGGGAGGAGGTGACCTTTCTTAAGGAATTGAATTGTCTATTTGTCAAAATAGATAGAAAAGGAATAGCATAATATAAAACAAATAACATAGAAAAAATATATTTAACATTAATATATTTATCATCTCAATTTAAATTGAGTTCAGATCTGAGAAAACATCTTTGCTCTTCAAAATGTAAACTCATAGATACGAATATTACTGTTCTTTAAATAGACTTAAAACTCCTTTTCAAATATATTTCATGTAAAACAAAATCAACTTTTTTAATATCAATTAATATGTGATTGAGCAACATTTGGTTATGGATTTCAAAAGCAACGATGATAAATAGCTACAATTTGATATTAAATTTATAGAGCAACATGTGTTTTATAAACTTATAATAATGCAATAACTGTTTCTGATTCTGACAATGCGATAACTACACAGTGCACAGGTGCTATCAACGTCAGTAACGGTTGTGTACAGATGTTGTATTTCTTCTGAAATTTCAATTCCATTATTTAATAAATCATGAATCATTCCATTAAAATAGAGTTAATTCCATTAAAATAAAGCCTTTGAGACTGGAAAACCCACATGGTTTTTGTCGTGATCTTCATTGTGAACTCTTCAGTCCGTGCAAAGGCAGATGAGCATCACAATTCCACACAAACCGCAGGACAGACGCACAAGAAGAGCATTTCCCCTAATGAAGTGCTTCAATAACAAAAGGTGTCATCCCCGGAATGAATGGATCCCTCCGAGATCATTAGATTAAAATTAATCTCGGTGCAAAACGACAAGAGGTGGAAAGAAAACACACACACACACACACACACACACACACACACACACGCAGAAGCGGATCCAGGCATCACGTCTCCACAATGGTGTGAAGGCAGTCACGCTCTGATTAAAAACTTACATTAAATGTGAAAGTGATACATCATTAGCTCCTGCATCACACAAAGCTCTTCAGTTTAGCAAGAGGAAAATAATAAAAAAAAAAACATTGGAGAACTTGCACTCACTAGTGAGGATCTTCCACGTCTTCTTTTCATCATCATAGTACTGCACTAGATTACTGGGGAGGCGGTCGGGGCCCGGGGGGAGGCCCCCAACTAGCAGCAGCATCCGTTTGTTTGAGCGAATCCTGCGAAACAGATTCATTATCAGCTCTGTCATTAGCTGTTATTAGTGCAGAGCGACTACACATCGAATCAGACGGTAAAACATCAAGCATGAGGGGGAACATGCCGGAATATTGAAGTACAACATCTCTATTAATGGTCCACAAATCAACAGCTGAGGCTTTGGTTTCATTTGGATGGCTGATAAAAGTTGGTGCTGATGGAGCTGTTCTGGGCTGATGACAAAACATATTATTTTTGCATGACTATATTTTATGTCAGTTAAGGCTTTTTTTATTGTGTAAATTGCAGAATTTGAAAAGAAAGAAAATTAATAATAAAATGGAATGTGTACTCTCCTGAATTTCACTTTTTCCACAACCAATGGTACCTGATATATGTGTATATAATAACATATATTACAGCATATAATAAAGCAATTGATAACATTTTTTGTGATTTACAAAAATTGCTGACATTTTGTTTTTAATTAATGATAAAAAAAGAATGCTTACTATCCTGAATTTTATTTTTCACCATAGGCAATCCCATATATGTGTGTATATAAAAACATATATTACAAAGATGCAGTAAAGTATTTGATAACCTTATTGTAATTGTTTTTGTAACATCATTATGGAATGAAAAAAAGTATAAAAATATATATACATAATGATATAACATTGTTTGCCACAAACAATAACACTGTTTGCCATAAAACAACAATTTAAAAGAAACAAAATCAGCTGTGATCCTGATCCATGCAGGTTAACAACTCCTGACAGGTCTGTTCCTATCATCAGCTCGTGTCCTATTGGCTGAAGCCAGTCATGTGACCACTGTCAACAATGAAGTCACCTGCTGTTGTGACTGCTGGCACAAACCTCATATAGTAACTTTCAAACTCAGTCAAACTGCTCAAAGACCAATATTATCAGTCAATAATAAAAACTGTATAGCAAGAGAAGTACAGTACAATACTTTTTTTCTATTTAGGAAATGTTTTAGGCTACTTCTAGCTTTTAAAAGTCAGTAGTCAAATGAACATCGACATACGTGACTTTTAAACAGTAATGAATCTATGCTAATCATTAATTTTTGATGAGGTCACTTTGGTACTCGAGAGTGCCTGTTTTTCATAAACAAAGGAAATTTAAAGTCTTTGCATTATATATTTTTTAAAAGATAGTGAAAAACAATCTTTTAAAAATTTTGTTTATCTCAGCAGTGAATTTATACTGTAAGTCGCCCATTTCTCTGTATTCTATATTCAAAACAACGTCTGCAGACACTTGCAAGAGAGCAGGAGAGCCTCACAAAAAAATAATAAAAGAAGACATATTGATATCCCATCATAAAAGCTTATTCAAGTAGCAAATTAGAAACACGATGACACAACTGACTGGAATGTCACATGCTGCAATACAGTATCGGGCTTGAATTACTTTAACATGATTCAAAATGTCTTGTACAGTTGCCATAATATATTTACATTTCACACATTTGCATAAAAATTCTTAAAAACAAGAGCATACAGAACAAATCAGAAAATATCCACTTTACAAACAACTCTCTAGCATTGCACTATATGCTGTTTTCAGTCTGGATTATATGTGATTTGAAATTAGATGTGATTAGATGCGAAAAAGTGATCTTTGTGTGTGTGTGTGTGTGTGTGTGTGTGTGGTGTGATTGGGTACCTGCTGGCTGTGGTCTGTCTGCAGTGCTGTCTGAAGGGCATCAGGTGGTAGTTCATGGCATCCAGCAGCAGCTTCTGGCACACCGGGTCACTGCGCATAAAGTCCACCGACTGCACCCGCTCCACCAGCTCCGGGGCCGGGATGAGGGCAAAGCGAAGGCGCTTCATGAGATCCGGGGCGTAGTGCATCCTGGTCTCCCTGTCGTGCTCCAGCCACAGCACTGACATCTGAAACAGCGCCAGCTCCGACTCCACGGGCGGAGGCAGGGCGTCCAGCATGGCGCACATCTCCTCAAAGTTCAGGAGGAGCACGTCCTCCACCAGGTACTTGTTGGCCAGCTTCTTGGTCTCGTCCAGCCCGTGGAGAGCGGCGATCTTGCAGATCTGCTTGTAGTTCTGCACCGAGATCTGGTCGTTGAGGAACTGCACGCTGAGCTTGGTGATCTGGGGGACGTTGAGGATCTTGCTGACCGACAGCACCTCGTCCACCGTGTCCAGCGAGAGGGTGACGTTGGCCGTGTAGAGATACTCCAGGACCAGGCGCAGACCGATGGAGGAGCATCCCTGCAGGACCAGGTTGTTGATGCTGGACGGAGGGCTGGGCAGCATCTTGTCGTCCGGTGAGGAGGACGGGGTTCCGCTGCTGGCTCGCTCCTTCCCCGCCAGCCCGTCGTCTCGGCTCAGCATGCTGGAGGAGAACAGGGATCTGAAGTACTGCGAGCAGGACGCCAGCACGGCTTTGTGGCAGTGGAACTGCTGTCCCTGCGCCGTCAGAGTCACATCGCAGAAGAGCTGCTTCCTCCACAGCAGGTTGAGTCCGTGCAGCAGGGTGTCGCTGTGCGTCGGGTCAAACGTGGAGGTCCGGTCGCCCGATCTGGACATGACTTCGGGGCTGAGCACACCTCCTAGGAGCAGATAATGCCATTGGTCAAGTGCGCCGAGTTTGCAGCGCGACATCCTAAAAGCGCGCGCGCGTGTGGAAGCGCATCATCTGGACGGAGTCTCGCGCGCGCGCAAGTTTCGCAAAGCGCGTCGTCGTCATTTGGGCGATGCGATACAAAACGCATCCGAATCGTCGTCTAGTCCGTAAATGACGCTGCGCCGCGTCCCATAGCAACACAACACTAACGGCAATTAGTTTGTCTCCCGCAGCATCAGCACCATCAATGTGCGCATCGCTTTAGTCGGCAACGCAAAACGTCGTGCTGAACGCAGAACAGTCCGAAGGAGGCAACTTTCACGCAATTCACGCACCCGTTCGCGCCCCAAAACTTACCTGACTTTGAAGAAAAGTAACGGTGCTGCTCCTTCCGGGCACTTTCTTTGTTCGATCCCACTGGACGAAAAGTCTACGAGCTACAATCTGATCATCGATCCGCGCTCATTCAATCACTCACATTTGTGTTTTCCTTGGAAATTAACGGCAAGAAGAGTGTGTGAGAGTGAGAGGAGCTGTGTGCTTTCTGCAAGAGAAGAAGAAGAAGAAATATACGTGTGACAAATTATGCTACCAAGAAACAACACATCATTATCCTTGGGCCTGGGGCTCAGTGAGTCGTAACGAGAGTAATAGGAAATCCACGGTCGGGGAGAGAAACGGACGCGCATGGCCGGTGGAGAGAGACCGCGCAGGGGTATGGATGCTGGAGAGACTCGCAAAATTATGGCTCAAGGCTATTGTAAAAACTGTCGAGCGTAAATGACTGCGATTTCAAACATCTATGGAAAAAGAAGAGAGGAGGAAAGGCGAGTCTTTCCTCTCTTTCTCTCCGCGTTATGGAGAGAACCGTCAAGTTTTAGTGCGCATTGCTAATTAGTCAATTTCTCTGTTCCTTCACAGCCCGACGCCTCTGCTGCTGAGCTGAAACTGCTAATTTCTGGGACCAGACTTTTTTTTTTTTTGGGCTCTGAACGGGGGATGGATGAATGGCTTGTCTCGCACAAATGACAAAAAGCCCCCCTCTGCCTTAATCTCCATCGCCAAAATAACCCCATCCTTTTTTTTTCTTCTCCTTCTTATTCTTCTGCTTAGTCCTTCAAAGGAGGAAACACGAGGGACTTTGGCCAAACTTCTATTGTGGCCTCGAGTAAGCAGTGAAAATGACATCAGGTTAAAGTCTTATTAGACGAATTAGAAGTCAATGTCCAACGAAGAAACCAACTTTAACATTCGCACTGGCGTTAAAACGTTTTAAACAGGTCATTTGAGATGTGAATGTTTGTTATCACTGAATAAAAGTGGGTGAAATAGTCTCAGTTGATTTTAAAAAGTGGAATTTTAATGGTAAACCATTAAAACACACTTTTTTTTTATCACACTTAAAGATACAGTCGTTCTTGATACAATGCTGTATGGATTTAACAAGTTTAGTTTAAACTTTAGCAACATTTAAGTGGCAGTTTCTAGTTTGAAAAATATCTTTTCAGTTTGATCAGTGTAGCAAAGTGTTTGCAACAAACATCTGTGGGTTCATCTGCATTAAAAAAGCATAACACACTGTCAATTTAGCATTCTATAAAAGCATGAATGTGTTTAAGTGATGTTGTTTCTGCACAAAGCAAAAGGAATAAGTCTAAATAATGTTGATAAATTATACAAATTCGTAGAGAAACTCTGGAAAGTTTCTGCCCAATTAGTCAAACATATGTACTGTTTGTTTGCAGGTAAGATTAACGCCTCTGAAACTTCACATTAGAACATAGTTGTCTGACATGCAAGATGGATTTATAATAGTACATAGCCATCTGGAAAACAGCATCAAGCTTAAAAATCCATTAAAAGAAAAGGTTTGAAATAAAGCATATGGATCAAGTGAAGGATTAAACTCTCTGCGTTGCCTGTTGTTGTTTTTGCAGCTACTTACGGTCAGAAATGAAGTTTTTGCTCGGATATTTGCAGTTTTTGACAGCCGTCCTCATTCCTTCTGGTCAATTATTTGCTCCTTCAGGCCTTGGGCTAGTTTACTGAGACTGACAGGGTTTTAACTGGACAGTTAAGCTATTTTCGCAGATAGACATGACCTTTATCAGGGGAATAGCGTCCAAACGGCAAATAAGGACCAACTCAGATTGATCTTTGTCGGTCTGTATCTATATGTTTCTAGACAAATAATGTGTAACATACAGTACACACTGTTTATTTGTCTTGTTTCACGCTCACAATATGCAATATGGAAATAATGTCTTTCTATTTGTTATATCTATTCATTCTAATATTCCTTTTCACAATAGCAACAATTGTTATTAAGTGTTATTGTCATTTTGTCATTGTCATCGCCCAATTTAGTAAAACTAGAAACTAAATTTCAGGCAAAAGAATATAATAGTACATGAAAGCATATGAATGTTACATATATCAACATAGAAAAGTGTTAATTGACATAATATGCTATAATATAGCAATAATCACTACAAAAAACTCGTCAACATTAAAAAAGTCTGTATAACACAAACACATTATAAACAGCATAATCATTTTTTTTTTTAACTAAAATGCAAGCTTAAAATCCAAGTTTAAAAATTGCATGCATTATAATCTGTAAAACAAACTATGTGACTAGTTTTAATATTATATATCACAATTAAATGTCACAATTAAATGTGACCCTTTAATATGTGTAACAAATTGTACAAATATCTGTTTTCAATTAAGTTAAAATTAGAAAAATATTACACAAACACAGAATGAGAGAAAATAAAACAGAAACGAAAACAAATTAATTTGTGGAAGCAAGGGATTATATGAAGAGCCTCGGATTCCGGCGACTTGTTTAACACTCAATCTGTGCTTATGACTCCAAGTGGCCAAGGCCTCAACTGATAGGACATCAAGTAATTCTCTGTTGACTTGTTATACTCGTCTTTAAGCTCTGTACTGCAGTCGGGCTCTCTGGGGGTCCGCGGACTTGAGACAGAGTTTTTCACTCGCACTCACGTTATTGAGTAAGACTCATTTGAGAAGAGAAACCCTTGAACTAATGAAAGCCTCAGAGATTGCAAATCACAGTCTTGATTTACAACTCTTACACCAACTACTGTTTATCAATCAAATTAGTGCCACGACAAGCGGAGGTGGAGTTCAGGCACAACATCCATCCATCCATCTAGTCATCCACTCTCTGAACTTCTTCTATTTCTGGATTACAGGGAGCTGAAGGTGGGACACACACACACACACACACACACACACACACACACACAAACACATTCACAATCTCATTCACTCCTGTATTGGCAATTTTCCACTTAAATCTCGAATGTTTATAGGCTGTGAAATGTAAAATAAAATGTAATTCTATCACCCATTTACAGGTCTTTTTGATCAGATTATAATCTGTATGTACCAGTAGATAATATAAATATATAAATTACTTATCTGTTTACTTTAAACACATTGTGAATAAAATTGGTATGGGTCACTTCTATTCTGTATAGACGCATTATAGAAAAATAGCAAACTCACCAGTGTTACATTAGTTGGTGATATTTGAGTTATCGATCACCCATTTACAAGTCTTTTTGATCCGACTATAATCTGTAATTTCCAGTTCATAATCTACGCATACAAGTAAATTACTCCGATTAAAGTCTGTTTTCTAGTGATCCCACCAATCCAGAGTGTGCCTCAGAAATGGACTAAGTGGTACAAATAGAATACATTTGTATATATAGTTTGAAGCATGAGCAAAAATTAAATAACCTTACATATGTTGCAGACGTGTTTTCCCAAAGGTACATACTGTTGATTCAATGTTTGCATATAATCAGTACATCTACTCCCGAGGTCTGACCCCGTGACCCCGGTGTTGTTCAAAATAAATTAATGTCACAAGAAGCTCTACTGATGGAATCAAATTGAATGAGAATAAAATGTGAATGAAAAAAAAGCATTTACCTTTAGAATCAAGATGAAGAGTTTATGCAATCTCAAGTTGCTATTTTCCCATTGTGGCATAGAAGATTACAAAGAATCTTATTTAATTGACTTTATCTAAGATTAATTTCATGCTATAAAGAAACAAAACAAAGCAGGTAAAGAATTCCTTCTAACAATTATTACAATAGTTACATTCCTTGTAACAGTAGTTAACAAGGGTTACATTAATACAACTATTAAAACTTAATGCAATACAATGAAAGTGGTCTTTTGTAAATTCCAAATTGTATTCTTATTGCAACACATTTGTAATACAAAGATTTTTACAAAGATTAGAATTAGAAAATACAAAAATTACTGTTTTTCCACTCTAAAAGGTGCATCAAAAATCCAAAAACAATAGAAATTCCCAATTGTATACATTTAATTTTACAAAAAAAAAACTGGAATGCACACTCAGATATACACGTAATATATATATATATATATATATATATATATATATATATATATATATATATATATATATATATATATAAAATATATATAAAATATATTTTTTCAAAATAGATTCTGACCACGACATTAATCAATGCGTGTAAATTTCAATAAACGCAGGTCTTTTTTTTAAGTGGAGGTTTGGTACCACTAGCAACAGGCCGCGTCTGAACCCTCGCAATGCTAACGCGAAGAGAAAGCTAATCTACCACAATCTGCTGTAGGAACCAGAGCTGGATGGGACAGAAGGAAAGCCAAGTTTGATGCTGAAACTCTTCCAGGCATATTTCCCCGGCCCGGCTGCAGAGAGGAGAGAGTATGCTAAGATAGAAAGTATTATTTTCCTAAATGGAAGGTGTCAGATGGTCACGCTGAGGTGATCGGCTGTTCGAGATCACTGCTTCCCATCTGCAATTTGTGACGTGTGAAAGATTCAGCCCAAATGTGCTCACAAACTGGAAATCCACAGCACTTTTTCTTATCGGTGCCAAGCAAGATAACCAGCTGCTTTACAGATCAGGGAACATATCATATTAATATCATGGAGTGTTGTGATACCATCTTGTTTGTAAAAATATTTTTCGCTAACTAAGTGTGCTGGGATGCTAGCCGCTGATAGGGGGGTTTACGTTTTTTTTTTGTTTTTTTCACATATTAAACATAATTTTGCACAAAGTGCGAGAAGATTTGCATTGGAGACGACTGAAAAGCATTTAGTTTAAAGAAATTATGCACCCCAAGTGTGGGATGTTGATATTGGCTCTGAAATGGCAAGCTAATGTACTGCAGGGGGCGGAGCGATGTGTGTGGGCGTGGTAAAGGGGCGGGGTGACAGGTATATATATAAAATATGTTTTCAGGAAAGTATGAACAGTGAAACATGTTCATGGGTGGATAAAATATTTAGATCTAAACATGGAAACAGCACATACTTAAAATAGCTGGTAAAGTCTTTATATAGCCTATTTCTAATTTATCAAAAAATGTAGAAAGTTGCAATTTACTAGTTTATTTTCTTTACACGTGGGCATCATGTTGTATAAAAAGTATATATCATTGTTTCATGTAACAAATTAATAATTGTGTGTCTGTCCGACCTTAACAAGCAATTAATAATAATAATAATAATAATAATAATAATAATAATAATAATAATAAAAAAGCATAATACTGTATTACATTAAATTGTGATCCACTTACATTGTGTACATTTTACAGTTTTGCAAATGACAGTTTGTGAAAATCAGACCAACTCAGGTAAAGTTTGATTTTAGCCATTTATTTCACAGTGATTTCAGTTGTTGGCATGGTTTTACTCTATTATTAAATAGATATATTGTGGTCAACTAGTAGAAAACGGAATTGCAATCTGAAATACCGGACAATTTTGTATTTCAAGCAACCCTAGTCACACCTGCTGTCATACATGCTGTCAAAAAGCTCTGAAAACCTGTTTTAAGTACAATAGTATGCTCAAAATCTGGTTTTTAATGAAACGAAACAGAGAATCCATGATTAAATACAGCATTTGATGACACCTACAACAGTTTGTGGTGCTAATGAATTAAAGCTAATCATGTTAGCGTAGCATGGTGAGCAACGCTTACGAGGCTTTGCATGACTGCAGTCAACAAATTGCTTTTACCATCAATAGCAAATCTTTATTTCTGGAGAATACATGTAAACTTAGACGCTATATGTCTAATATTTGTAATTGTTTTGTTGGAGTTCATCTGAACAAGTAGTTTGTGTGAAAATCTGTTCCTAAGTTCAAATACCATAGGCGCTTGCAGACACATGGAAGATATATAATATTGAAAAAAAATATTATATTTATGATAATTATATGTATATACTGTATATATATGTATCTAATTATATGTATTATTATTTTAAAATAGCAGTCATGAAATATGAATGTCCTAGTAGGGAACAGAGCTTTTTATTTCACACATTTATAAACTACAAAGGAATAAAAACATCCAAAAAGTCATGCAAAATATTATTATTTATAAAAGTATTTGTCAAACATAATATTTAATATTCTAAATATATTAGATTATAAAATAAAGATTATTATTGATAGTTGTACAAAATAATATTTATGAATAAATAAAAACTAATTTTGATATAATTACATTTAATGTTTTACTACATGTGTGTGTGTGTGTGCGTGTGTGTGTGCGGGTGTGTGTGTGTGTGTGTGTGTGTGTGTTTAATCTTTATTATTATTATATCATTATATATTATTCCAACTGTATTTCTTCCAACTGCAAGCGCCTTATTTTTGCGTCTGTTTTATTTCTGTATTTATTTGTATTATTTATTACTTGAGTAAATTGTCTTTGTTACTTTACTGAACTATGTTTTAGCTACTTTGTACTTCTATTGAGTATATAAGCAACGTCTACTCTCTACTCCACTGCATTTGTGATTGAGTATTTGTACTTTTTACTCCACTACATTTGAATGAACACTTACTGTTGCTCATAATAACGGTAAGTGATTTATACCGCGGTTAATATTAACATTGACATGTGTTGTAATGTTACCAAGCAAAGAATTTTACAAACCAGCATTTTTTGAAGATGAATAAAAATACTTAGGGGTCACTGAAAATCACAGCAAAGTCGGATCGAAATTTTTTTTTATTTTTTGCACATTTAAGTTTGATCAAGACTGAATTTTTGTTCTTTTTATTTATTTTGTATCACCATTTTTGGAACATTTAGGTGTTATACATTTCGTTTCTGTATTAGAAAATAAAACCTCATTAACTAGTCATAAAATAATGTTGAATTATTTTACTTAAAAATAAAAGTTTTTTTTACTTGCCTAAATTCAGTGTGAGTAAAATACTTAAGTACTTTAAGATGTGACACTTTACTACTTTGACTCAATTCTTGTTTAAATGTGTGACTTTTTACTTGTATTGGAGTAACTTATACATTAAGTATTTGTACTTTTACTCAAGTATGGCCGTCTGGTACTTGTTACACCTCTGAGAAAATCAGGAAAATGGAACGTTCTTGATAAACTAGACATATGCACGTATGGGTACATAACTCTCAATACTAAAACTAAAGAAGGAACATATTGAGACGGAGGCTCACAGGGGTGTTGATTAGGTGTGGAAACTTTGCGCGATGTGCCTCCATCACATATGGGGCTGTAATGGACGCGTCCCGGACCAGGTGGGCACTGGTGTTGAGAGACCGCCAGACAATCACTCATGACAAAGACACACACACACACACACACACACACACACACTAGGCTTTACGTGGTGTGCCCCAGGGAGCAGCTGGGCATCTAGGACAGAAGCATTATGGGATACGTGTGTGTGTGTGTGCCACCCTCAGGGCTGGCAGCGGCGCAGGAGCCGTGTGTGCTGGAGCGGCCCGGGACGCAGTGGCGCGATCACCTGGGGAAGGTAAAGCCAGCGGAGCAGAGCTGATGCTTATTTCTGGGGAGAGCTGGGAGATTGTATTCGTCACAGCGGCACCCAAAAACTCACCGGCTTTGAGAAATACATTCATAATTCAGAGGGAGAACAAAGAAATCCACCGGGGACTGAGAGGTGCGTATGATTGCGTGTAATGACAAAGAGGTGTGAGCAAACACGCTACGTACATATGGATTGTAAGTGTGTGCGCATTTATGTAAAGATAAGTGAGGTTTATTTGGGCTCTATGACTCGGAGCTATTACTAAAAACCATACTTGAGTAAAAGTGCGGATACCTTACTGTAAAAATGACTCCATTACAACAAGTCACCAATTCCAAGAAGAAGTCGTAAAGTATCACATTTCAAAAGAGCTTGAGTGTTTTACTCGTACTGAATTTAGGCTAAAAACAATAACGCAGGAAATGAGAACAACAAGGAACTGTTTATGGTTTTATTTCCCTAATATAGAAATTGAATGAAATGTTATTAAAAAAAAAAAAAAAAAAAATGTCAGTCTCAGTGAAACTCAAATGTGCAAAAAATTGCAACCGCTAATTTACATTTTAGCTGATAAATAGCATCCAGTACCTTCGGCATCCTGCAGATGGCGATATCACCTCATCTGCCAATGAAAAATTAACCGCGGTAGAAAAAGTGTCCAATCACAAATCACAATGTAACAAGTCATGGTAAGTGTCCATTCAAATGTAGTGGAGTAGAGAGTAAAAGTTGCTTATATTTTTGATATCCAGTACTACGTAGTACAAAGTAGTCAAAAATACTTAAGTAAAGTAACAGTCTATTTACTTGAGTACTCTACAGCACTGTTATTACTGTATTACAAGTTGCTTACTTAAAGCATCTTTTACATATTTTATTGTAACATTATTTTAAACATACAAACATCTAGTGATGCCTGACCTGCTGCCCGTGGGACAAATACGGCTTGTGAAGATCTTACATGTGGTCCGACCTTAATTTATATTCATTTTTTCAGTGACTTTAATCTCTTTTAAGAAAAAGAGGTAGTGACTGCAGGCTAGAATAACTTTCTATTGTCGATGACCTTCTAACATCCGTCAAATTGGAATTTCATCCCAGAAATTCAACGCAATGTCAAATTTGGACCCTGTTTTCAAAAGGTTGGGTTGACAACTATTACAAACACACAAAAGCACAAAAGCGTAGTAAGAACAGTAAGAACTGATGCATTAGTATCAGTAAATGGCCCAGATAATGTCCGTCTTCACAAACTCTTGCAAACCGACTGGCATCTTTCATCACGTCTAATCTCACGCAGCCATTCACACGTGGCAAAAACGCAGACTCGTCAAATCCTTTGTTTCGTCGTCTCAAAGTTTTTGTTCAGATGCCAGATTTCTTCTCCCAAAATGTGCTTTGTGTCTAATATGGTCAGCGCCACACAATTACTCCCTCCAGTGAAAAGTGACACAAACGCGGGGCAGACGGAGCGCGTGCATTATCTGCGCTCCGTGGATAGTCGAACAATAATAACTGTAAGACAATGTCCCTGCCAAGCTCAGACGTATTAGAACTTCATGAAAACTGAAGTTCCAAGTGAAATGGAGTGGTAAAAACAGGAGGATTTGACAATTCTGGCAGGAGGTGGTTGGGTTTTTTGTTTTTGCTAAGTACTTGAGTAATTTTCCTCAAGGAGAGATTATAAATAACCATAACTTGAAACAGAGACTATAGTAGAGATAGTTTTGTCTTCACAAGATAAAAGTTTTTAGTAGTACTTAAATGAGCTACAAATATTTTTTAATTCATCAGTTTATTCGCCTTTTGTGTTTTTAGAAAAGGAAGATAGAAAAGCCATTTCAAAGTTAAACATTTTTCTGACTTCAATATACTTCACTTCTCTCCTCTCCTCGAGTCCGACAAATGGTCTGTGCGCAGTTTGAGAGACTGCGAAAATTTGCATTGCACTTTATTTTTTATATAAGTGTGCAGTGATTTCAGTTTGCAAAATACTGTACACATAATACTGAATAGTTTTGAAGCGAAACTCAAAAACCGGGAAAACCAGAAAAAACGGAAATTCCGGACGTGTGATTAAAGGTGTTAATACAATTTGACACGATTAACACGTTTAATTAATTGCACGAGTTAACGCGTTAACTTTGACAGCCCTTTTATATACATATTTATATATAATTTTTTTTGTTTACCAAGTAAAAAGTCACTGTAATATTCTAAAAGGCTTTAAACGTCGTACAAGTCATTTACTAAAAATCTAATTGTGAATTTTTCAGCATTTTTTTTATGTCACAAGACATGTGCGAAAGAAGAAGCGCATAGATTTGACATTCATCCTTTTCGCGAAGGACAAAAATGTAACCAAATATTTGTCCCGCCTGTCTGAAACTTCCCAAAATGCCCCAAAATTCTCTTTCCCAAAATGTCCGGTCACTTGCCAATCAAGTAAAAACCCGACTCGGCAAACTCAACGACATCTTACAAAGAAAGCACGGCATCCACGAGGGCCCAAACGTAGCCGTATTCCTACAGTAGAGAGTTAATAAAGAGATTTTGTCAAATGTAACTGTGTTTAATTGCCGCCTGGGCATTTTGACTGAATCTGTCCTTCGTCACTCCCCCTCTTCATCCTCGTCTTATCTCTCCCCCTACCGCACACATGGAATTGGCACCAAACCCTTCAAGATGTCCCCAGTAAGCTCTTGCTTCGCTGGCCGCGTAGTAGACTGTGTGGTTTCCTTTAAACAGCTGTAATTTGTATTTCCAATCACTGTGCTGATTTCTGCTCATTATATTGCTGTTTCACACCGGTAAGTGAGCAAAAGTTTGGATTGATTGACTCTAATTAACTAAAAAACGTTCCGAGCCAGGGGTTTATTACCATGCTAGCTAGCCACAAATGTCAGAGACTTTCACAAATTATTATCCTGTTAAGATGAATGTGTGGGGAGGCAGGGAAGTGTGGAGACAAAGGGAACAGATATTATTCTCATGACGAATTTGTTTATCGTTTTTTTTTCCCGCTTTCCCTTTTTCCCTCCGTTCTCAGGTGTCTCGTTTTCCAATTAAACACACAAAGACCCTCCGTTCATCGCTGTGTGTTTTTCGTGTCGCTCTTGCCGTTTTTTTCTTTTTAAATATATTTTAAAGCCGCCAAAATGCTGTGAACGTCTAAATGTAAAATTTTAGTGTGTTTAAATCTCCATTCAGCTCAAAATTCGCAAGGATTAAAGAAAAATAAACAGGGTTAAAATACATTATTTACGCGAATATAAGCAATTTTCCAATTTTAGCGGCTCAAAAACTTGCAGGGTGCTTATAAACGCCGATTTCAAATATTCACGCAAATGTAAGTGCACATTTCTTTAAATAAAGGTTCTGGAGGCAGACGGAGTTTTTATTAGCGCAATAACAGAAATAAACAAACATTAGAAATGTTGCGACCCTTAACAGGGACAAAATAACACTGAAAGAGTACGATTAAACGAAAAACAATCATTGACTTTTGAACAGACAGACTATATTGTATCCAGTACATCCGCGCTAACGGCTAACAGCTAGCGCAAAGGCTCATGGTAACCAGTGAGCAGCAAAGCGTGATGGGAGATGTAGTTTTGACCACTTGACTAGATTATTGTTTCATTATTTTTAAGACAACATTGAAGTAATACAAGTCTCAAGCAAGATTTGTTAAATAAAGAAAACATTGTATTTTAAAGAGAAAATTAACGTAAATTAGTCAGAAACAAAAAAAAAACATTTTTATTTTGTGCCTTAAAAATCAAGAGGGGTGCATATATTCACGTAAATACGGTACATAAACTGAATCGGACATCAACATAACATGATTCCAAACAGATATGACCTTTAAATACGTTATTTAAGACGGATAATAATTGAGCTCTCTATGGTGTCTGTCTGTGTGTGTGTGTGTGTGTGTGTGTGTGTGTGTGTGTGTGTGTGTGTGTGTGTGTGTGATAGAGTCGTCTGACGGTGACGCTCGGCTCAACGTGTTGGTGTTAATATTAATGGCAGTGATGCTTTTTAGGCCGGTGTCATTTATTTCACAGGATTGATTGGAGGCTGGAAGAGCAGACAAATGTGTTTAGGAAGTGTTATTTAAAATATAGCTCCGTGACCTGGAAGACACCGAAAAATGATGATCCATCCTTCAAAAAGTAGGGGGAGAAATCATCTAAATAGCAAACACTGAGAAAGTTAAGAGCGAGTGGAAAAGACAATGGAGAAAGTTGGAGACTGGTTTTACTACGGCCATTATTGTCCAGTTGTAAATCACAGAACTGTATTGCATTAAAGTCTAAATGTTTAATGAACCCTTTGAAATACAAGTTACAAGTGACACATTGAGTAAAATAGCTTTGATCACTAATACAATAGGATTAGAGTTAATCAATTATTTATTCATATATTATTTATAGCTACATATCTACAAATATGTGAGAATATTCGCAGTTAGGCTATGCAAAAAAAAGGCGAGAAAATGTTTAAGTAGAAGTGAAGATGAATTTATGTTCGGGTCAAATTGGCCCGTTTTCAAAGTTTTAAAAATATTTTTAAAATACTTAAAAGTAATTTTTTACTTGTAAACTTCTCCTGCTTGTCTTATTTGGTGTAATTATCATATTAAAAATATACCGATTCGGTTCACGTATATCTAACACCACTCTACATGTTTAATAATAATAATTATATTACAAAGATTGTGTGTGTGTGTGTGTGTGTGTGAGAGAGAGAGAGAGAGAGTTTATTATGTCTCATTGTTGCAAAAAAAAACACATTTTTTGATCTTTCTGACACTTTTTTAGCTTCCATTTTGTCTGAAGGGGCAAACTGACCTGAACAGATTACACTAACTAAGACAAGCAGGAGCTTTAAAGTGAAAGAAGACTTTTAAGTATTATTTTATTTTTAAACTTTTAACACGGGTCAATTTGACGGCTAAAATGGAGAAGAATCCATCGCTGTGGTGATATGACAAGACAGTACTAGATTAACACTAGTTTAACTAGTTCTCCACACCACAGGAAGTCAACAGTCATTAACTAACCATCCAGAACACTGAAGTCTGAGTCTCAGAGGTGCCAACCTACCGCCTTCACTGAAGTTATATTGAACTAGTATGTATCTCAGTCATCCAGAAAGTTCCTCTCCAAGTTCCTTCTCTCAAACTAGTGAGAGTTTTATTGGTGTCCAGGGAGCACGTACACTATCAGCCTCATTCGTTCCTGTCAGATGAATCCAGCAGCTCTTTTGCTGAGAGAATTTGTCATCTCTTCTCGTATTATTCTCTAATAGACAAATCTAAAAAACTAACCATTTCTTAATTCTCCTCTGCACAAACTGTTGCTTATATAATGAATGGCAAGAGGATACGTACTGAACTAGATGTGAGCTGCTTTTCTCTCGGTTTATTTTTCTCTCTTTCTACTGTTTTGTTTTACTAGCCACTGTAGCCTTTCTGCTACTCGCTGCTTCTTATTTCATACTTTTTTAACTATTTGTTTGTCGTTTATGTCGTTTACGTATGTTTTGAGGAGATCTGAGACTTGGAAAAGTGCTTCATGAATAACCCAATTCTGAACTTGATCTTGTTTTAACAGTGAACTATAAAACATGGTAGACCATTTTCCCAGTATCATATCACAATCTCTAGACTTTGAGGTGACATACGACAAAGCAGAATTTATTAAAAGCTTCTACACAAAAGTGTACACAAAAGCTAAAGAAAAAAAAAGTCTGGTAGACAATTTCTGATCACAATCTCTTGACTTTGACGTCTTTACTTCTCCATCTCCATTATGTGCAACTGCAATTGGTATATGACAAGGTAATGGTTAAAAAAAAAGCACAATATAGTACAAATCTATGCCACTAATTCTGGCAAAAAAAGTCCGATTCCCAAGTCTAGTAGACCATTTCTAACCTCTAATCTCTTGACTTGTGATGTCTTTACATATCCGTTTTCTAGTTTTTAACAACTTTACCATTAAATATGCCAACTGCAATTGGTATATGAGAAGGTAATGGTTAAATAATTACAAAAAAAAATATCCTAAAAAAGTAAAAATATATGCAACAAATACTCTTTTATTCTAGAAAATAAAAGCCAATTCCCAAGCTTGGTAGACATATCCATAGACATATCACATATACAGTTTCAAGACTTTACAATAGTATAGGTCAACTGTAATGGGTATATGACAAGGTAAGGGTGAAAAAAAGTATTATCAAGTGAATATCTACATAGCAAAGGGTTAATATCTACACATCAAGCTTGGAAGACCACTTCTAATCATAATCGCTTGACTTTTAACACCTCTCCATCTCCATTTTTTTGTTTCTAATGACTTTACCATAATATGTGTCGACTGTAATTTGCAAACGACATGGTAATGGTTATAAAAAAAAAAAAAAAAAAGTAAAAATCTACACAGCAAAAACTCATTCAGGCAAATTAACAAACCAAGCACGGTAGACCATTTCCACCGTTTATAATCGCAATCTTTACTTTACTTTACAGTCATTTGGAAGACGGTTTTAACCAAAGCGACTAACCAAACGTCTTTACATCTACAATTTCTACCTTATAATGGCTTCACCAACTGTAATTGACATATGACAAGGTAATGGTTTAAAAAAGTATAGAAAAGTACAAATCTACACAAGAAAAACTCATTCTGGCAAATGGAAGCTATTTGTCGATGGAGCACATCAGTCTAAATTAGACGTCTAGTGTTCGGCGGGGTTGTGTTGAATGCCAGTGGGTAGCGTTCACACAACATCCTCGCGCATACTATTTACCCCTGGATCGCTTCAGGCTAATGTCTCAATAATTTTGCTTCTTTTTTTTTTTTTTAACGCAGGTCCTTCCCACAAAGGACTTGACTAATGATCCGTGGACAAAATGAAGCATTCAAATTTATTCATTAATCATTCATCTCCAGCTCATTGAAAATGCTAAACTTCCACAAAATTAAGATTGAATATTGAAAAGTGATTGAGGGAGACAGCTCTCCAAGAAGACAGGGGGGAAAAAATGAGGATAAACAAGGAAAGGAGGGCTAAAAGGAAGGGCGGTCAGGACCGACCCGTGCCCCGGTTAGGGTTACACTGGTATACTATCCGCTAGTTAAGGTCAGGGGGGTTTTAAGTAGGTGTAATTAGATCCGAGGGTCTAGAGAAGCGTCGGATTTCTGTCAACACAGCCCCCTAATTATTCTCTTTTCCAATTAATGGTGACATAGATTAATTATCTGATGAGGCAAAGCCAATTGCAATCATTCACCCCGCTAAAATTAGATCATTCCTGACAGTAGCATGAAAGTCACCTGCTTCATTGTTATGGATTGGGCCGTGAGCGTGGGACGGGGGAGAGTGAAGCATGCTGGGGGATTGAGTAAGTGCTCCGTAAGTAAGTGAAGCGTGGGCATCTGCCGAGGGTCTGTTTGCTCGCTGCAGGACATGGCGTTTGACAACCACTTCTGTTTAAACAGGCAAGCAAATGGACTCAATGAGTGTTGACTAATTAAGCAAAAAAAAATAAATGATAATAAAAGCACGGCAAGTGAAATGCATCCTCCTCGAGATGGTGGAAGAACTGCCCGGGACTATTACATGGCTGGTGGTCAGCGTTACGTCTGCACTGGGACTGGGGATTTTACACATCAGGCTTTTAATAGTCCTCACCAAGCCAATTCTTCTCAGTGACCATAGACTAAGCAACAGGTACAGCATTACAGTAGCATCAACAATGACGTCAATAGCTAAAATGAATAAATGTACAATAAATAAATCAACAAAATCAGGTATATTTAAAATGTTTTTTATATATATAAACCAATTCATATCATCACAGATTTTATTTAAAAATAATATTCTCATACAATTTGCACAAACTTGTTTCAAGTTAAATTGACTACTATAATTTTGTTAATAAGGTAAACATTATTTTAATGTTTACCTTATTAAACTATTAAATGTATTTATTTTCCTTGTGTGTGTCTGTCCTCAGGCGCGTGTGTGTGTGTTTTGAGAGAAAGAGAAAGACAGAAAGAAAAAGAGAGCAAGTGTCTTTATCTTCTTTAGAAAGATAAAGACAATGATAGAGAGTGAGAAAGACAGCAATATATAAATATTGTGTGCGAATAAACGAGAGGGAGAGAGACAGACAGATAAAAAGGGAGAGAGAGAAAAAGAGATCGAGAGAGAGAGTATGTTTTGAGATAGAGAAAGACAGAAAGAAAGAGAGTGTGCAAGACAGAGAGACAGAAAGATGAAGACAATGATAGAGAGTGAGAAAGACAGAAATATAAAAAGATTGTGTGAGAGAAAGAAAGACAGAGAGACAGACAGACAAATAAAAGGGGATAGAGAATGAAAGAGAGATAAAAGAGAATAAAAAAGAGACAGAAAGATAAAGAGAATAAAAGAAAGAGTGAGAGATTGACAGAGAGAGTGAGAGACAGATAAAAAGGGGGAGAGAGTGTGTGAGAGAGAGAGAGTGAGAGATTGAGAGAGAGAGAGAGAGAGAGAGACAGAAAGAGCGAGACAGTGAGAGAGAGAGTGAGAGAGAGAGACAGAGAGAGCGAGACCGGGGGAGAGAGAGAGAGAGAGAGAGAGAGAGAGATGACAAAGCTCTGAGGTGAACATGGTCAACAGTTCCTCTACAGGAATGTCAGGCGGCTCCGGCCGTGGCTTTTATTTTGTATGACAGTAGATTGCACGACTAAGGAAGAAGTGACACGGTTCTCCAGAAGAACTGCATGTGTGGCTTCAGTGCATGTCTGCTTGCGAAGGAAAAAAAAAAAAAAGAAATAGTTAAAATCCTCAGCAACCAGTTTTTCTATTAAACTGCCGTGCACTGTCAACCAGCTTGGGAACGGCGCTGGCCTAGCCATGCAGAAATTTTCTGACTAACAATTATATCAGAAACAAGATCTTGGATTACGCTCCCTGGAGAGGCGCGAGGTGGGCGTTCGCTCCAATTATTACTGGCCATTCACAACTCTCCACCCTGCGCTCTGTTGTTAGCAATTGTCAATTACGCTATCCCTGGTGTAAACTTGCATAACCCGGAACTGAGTGGCCGATCTTGCATCAGCGTTATGAGCTGACAGGCCGGCACGCTTCCTCTTCTCCTCCTTTGTCTCTACTTCAGTAGTGCTGCTCGGAGGGAGTCGTTTGTTCCTCGGAATGACACGGGGACGAATCACAGGAACTAGTTTTCACACGCAAACTTCCTCTTCTTGAGTGGTCGAGTGGCATCCTTAGTATGGAAAAGTGAAGGTCTGGATGAAAGATACGGGAATTTGCATTAAACACATCCTACACGTTTGGACACATCGTGAGACACACAAATTTGAGTTGTTGAAACTGTCGGTGTGAGATTCTAAGCCGTGACCATTTCAACAGCTGGTAGATTACCGTATTTACATGAATATAAGCACGCCCTTTTTTCCAGAATTTGACGCTCAAAATTTCGGGAGGTGCTTATGTTCGCTGATTTCAAATATGTGCGTAAATATGCGGTACCTATTTTTCCGCATTTCAAGTCAGGAGCAATCACAAACAAACAGAAACATAGTTAGCTTAGCTAAGTGCTAACAAACGGGTCCAATGTGTCATCGCAGAAAGAGTCCAAACAGTAGAAAATGAAGAACACGAGCAAGAAGTAAAAAAATCCAAGGAACAGACACAATCAAAACACTCGGTCTGCTAAACATGGAATAATAATCCTTCGCTTCGATTCTCTTCGACAGCGTCAGATAAACAGAGAGCTCTGGTGATTGGTGCAAAGACTCTTAATGATTGAAGTTTTGACTAGAATCGACTTAGCTGTTTATTGTAGATATATATCTGTTATCCATCGTTCAAGTAAAATGATATCAAATTGATAAATTTCACAAGTTAGGCTTGTTAAATAAAGAAAAAATAGTATGAAACTATTAAAATTATAATGAAACTATTGGAGAAACATTGTTCATAAACGTATTTTCAATTCTTACTTTCTCAAATTGGGAAAGTTCTTTTTTTTAAATATTGTATTTAGTTGAATATACGCACCTGCACAAAGTAAAAATTCTAATTATAGGCGAACATAAGCACCCTAATCCTAACCCTTACTTTCTTGGTTCTTTTAACAAACCCAACTTGTGACTCCTACCTGCTTGAAAAATAGATGGAAAAACAGAGCGTTGAATATTACTTTTAAATGTAGTAGAGTTTATCTCCAGTAGGGGTGCTATGATTCCAGTTGCTATGTCCATATAGTTACGGTTTACACGGTCGCAGACATACAGAGTTCCGACAGCTTGATCAGAACATTAGGTCCTGGAATACAGATGGATAGTATGTACAAGTTATGAAGAGGGGATGATATATTCCAGAATTTAAACCTTAGTAATAAAATATTAAAGTCAGATCTGTAGTATTTTGTGACCTAATAACAATTTGAGAACACAAACCCCCCCTTTCTGGTCAACGAGCTGCCAATCACAATCTCACCACCCACCAGCAAGTGAAGCTATGTGAAACTAGAACTTGTGAGCCAAGACTTGTGAGCCAGAAGGTTCCACAACTGAAATGTCCTTGATCAAGACACCGAGATCCATCTGCTCATTCTTCAAGTCACTTGAAAAAGAAATGTAAAGTAAACGTGAAGAGTTGTGGCAGCAAAGGTTCAATTCCCATCATTTTTGTTTGATTGTAAAATGCATTGTAAAAAAATGTATATGTACTACATGTTCTGCTCTGCTGTTAGTTGAGGTGAAATCTCATGGACATCCTTCTGCTTGGCGCTGATCTCCACCTCCAGAGATTCCAGGACAAAGTTTTGAGCCATTCTGTTCCTTTCGCCCTTCACACTCGGAGAAGCTTGAAGAACTCCTCGTCTTCATGCTCCATTCACCAGCCTGACTTCCAGAGTCGGCCTCCCCTGACTGAGCCACAAACACACCGCCGCTCACCTCATTATAAGCTATACCTTCCACCGAGACCAAACGTCTTCTGGATCAGATTAGCCGGGGCCGTTTCATTATTCCAATAGTCTAAAACAAACATCCACTTCCCAATCTGATCACTGTTCATTGCCTTTGGGCTTCTGAAGAAATAGGCTTTCTGTTCATTTTATACTGGATTTTATATTGAATGGAATACTGAACGCTTAGTGTTACCTGCAGCTCCTTAATATATGTTTTAAATGTTATTAGACACATGCAAAACAATATTTTTAGCCTGAAAACGTTCAGTGTCTAGCATGAAATAAGATACATTAAATGTGTGGTTGTCATTGAAAATGTATATTAATTTGGTAAATTATATAATATTATATGCCGTATGTGTGCATATATATATATATATATACACACATAATATAGATTTATACACGTATATACATATATACAGTATAGTATATGAAAATATATAATATATACATGTGTATACACTGTGTATAATACATATATTATATTATATAATACATATATTTATAAAAATTTAATTTTAATAATTATAGAATATTAAACAATATATTTTGTTGGACTTTAAGGTGCATTTAAAGTTAAAGTGAGTGAGATGAGTGTCAATATGGCGTACATGGACATGAAATAAAACTTGGCCTTGGTTTTCATTGACTGAAAATACTATCAATATTTTAATTTATACTACATTAATAGATTTAATATGTTAAAATTATATATTTTGGAATTTTAAAGCACAAAAGATGCTTAATAAAAGTCTGTGTGGCTTGTAACATTATACAGTAGCTTATATTTCTTAACTGAAAATATGTCACCTGGATTTTATTTCCTCTGTACATGTACTTTGCACAATGACAAAAAAGTCGAATCAATCAATCATAATCCATAAAAAAATTATATGTGCACCTCAATAGTACAAAACCAAAAACGATCACTACGAAATAGTTTATTAATGGGGTGTCTTAACATCCACTCCGCCTAAAAATTTGAAAAATACGGCAATGGAATCCAAACACATGAAAAAGTCACAAAGACATTATTTACTAAACGTACATTTAAAAAAAAGCCTAAAATCAGAATGGGTAGCTCTGATCTCAATCTTAACACACTCTGCGTCTCACTGTTGTGTATGGGGCTATTCTTCGAAACACTTTGAGTGTGTGTGTGTGTGTGTGTGTGTGTGTGTGTGTGTGTGTTTGCTGGGCTCCTGTAAAGCCCATACCTGGAGGGCTTTCATTTTCTGGTTGTTCTGGTTGGAGAGGGTCTGGACGTGGGCCAGCTCTGCCCGCTCGCTGCGGCGTTTGAAGTATTTCAGCTTGGCTTTGTGCATCCTCTCCTGCAACAAAGAAAGCTGGGGAAGGAAGGAAGGAAGAGAGAGAGAGAGAGAGAGAGAGAGAGAGGAAGAATCGGTAAGGCAAGAGAGGAAATTAATGGCAGTGTTCAAGAAGAATGATGGAGGGGAATAGAGAAAGCAGTCAATAGCCCATTCTGCAGTACACGGGGCTGACAGGAATTTCACAGTCTCTTGCTCCCGCTGCCCACTCATGTGCACTGGGCGGAAACCAGTCACATCTGGCTGCCAGGATGGGGGGTTAATTTTCTCTAAATGCTTCAGCGGTTTTGTTCTAGCTCAGGCAAACCCAGTGACTGCAAAGCTGATGAGTAAAATATTTCGACTTCACTCACTTTAACTTTACACCAATCCCCTCCAGACATATTTTACACACACAAAAACTCATGAACCCCCTGCCGCAAACAGAAATTATTCCGCTGGATGAGGAAAAAACACTGTGTGTGTGTGTGTGTGTGTGTGTGTGTGGGAGAGATTAGCGGAGAAAGAAAGAACGACGCGGAGAAAGCACGCTGCTCGCTTTATTATTTGTGCAGTTTTCCAGACGAAGAAAAAAGGGGTTTTTTGATTCAGAGGGATGTCGTCCCTTGTTTCGCCCCGTCTCTCCTCTCTTCCTTTAAGCTTATCATTGCTCGGCAATGTGTTCCTCGGAGCATGACAAAAAACTAACGTGAATTAGCTCAGCCTTTAAATGAACGGATAGGGTGGGGGAAAAGTCCTTTGTATGGCTGTTAAAAAAAAAAGTCCTCTATCAGATACAACTAAACCAACCATGAGGTTTAAAAAAAAAAAAAAAAAACACTTCGGGAGCGAGTTAGTCGTTTATTACGAATAGTAAGTGAAATTGTGTTTGGATTGATACAGATATTTGTATCTACTTTTTATTATACACCTTCAGCCGAAAGCTGACTTTTGAAGGCCAAAGAAACTGTAACTGGCAGCAAGGGGGCGCTCTAGCTCTCTGATTCAAACTAAACGGACCAATTTAACAAAAGTTCTCTTTGTTTGATTAATAAATCCGTGCGTTTTAGATTTTAACGCACACTGTATACGGTAGTGTGTGGTGTATTTTTGGCTTATTTTACAAAAGTTTGGGGATACAAATAAATCATATTCATGTTAATTCTAAATATTAAAATAAACTAAATGTAATATTATTAATTATCTGAAAATATTATAGCAATATATCCATAGTATATCCATAAGATTAATATTCAAATGTGTTAATTAATGTATTTACATTGTGTCTACAATAAAATACAGCCACGCAGTATTTGTCTGGGTGGAAACAACTTACAGAAGGAACAGTTTCAAAACTTAATGTAAAGTCAGAATGACGAGAGTTAAAGGCAGAGTTGAATGCTGTCTTTATGAAAAAATATTATTAATAATAATAATAATAATATATTGTCATATTTTTGCATGGGTTCCATGCAATATTGACAATCTCACTCACTTTATGTCTAACTTTTACTCACTTTTACTAACAATAACTTTAATCCACAGATGCTAGTAAATAAATAATGACAAATTATGCACAACAGAAAAAATTATTTTACCATAAATAATAAAATTATAATGATTTATATTTATATACATGTTATATATTTTTTTTCAAAATACATACACAAAGAGAAAAAGAGAGAGAAAGACAGAGACTAGACCAATTTTCAGACTAGAAAATAAAGACAAGATCAATTTTTTCAAAGGTAAAATGTGTGCAATTGTACAAAAAAATAAGCCTCTAATATGTCTGAAAAATAAAAATATTCTGGTCAAATTGTAATTTTCCATCACGCAAATTTTAGGCCACAGCAAATACCATCCCCAAAATTGGATCTTTGACAAACGAATCTAGATTAATTTGAGCACAGATTAGTCTCTAAACGCCAAAAAGGTACGACGGAAACTTCCAGAAGAGCTTGTCAGACTCAGCGAGACGCCACTATAGAGCTGAAGCCTGGAAATAAACAACAGCGTGTGAAACGACAGAATACTGAGTAAAAGAAAATCAGGCTTTGATCATGAGCGTGGAGAATCCCGTCCACAGGATTTGCCTTTTGCATGCATTTCTCACTTGATAACATTCAAGTAGTTAGATGAGGAGTTGTACGAGTATTATTCTTCTGGCGCACAAACAATGTGCCAGTGGAGTTTCACCTTAAATAACAAGCCACATTAACGTGATCTTTGATTTGAAAGCGTTTTGTTTTCCCGTAAGTGACAGATTATAAGTAGATCAGCAAACTCATAATCTCTAACCACTGTCATGTTCTTAAGACGCAAAGCTTTAAAGCTGAAGGGCGCTTTAAACGTAATGTTGAGATATATAATATATCATTAGGTCAGACGTTTATCTAAAAATGTGGCTTTTTTTACTCAAGCTCGCCGTTCTGTTCAAAAGTAGGGGTGTCATGCTAATGCTAATGCTAACCCTGGTTCAATAAACTAATCTTCTTTGTCATTACAAAAAGCCAGAGGTGTAACGAAAAGCAGATAAACATACTTGATAAAATATACTGTACCTTACTGTAAAGATTACTCCATTACAAGTTACAAATAACCAAATCCAAGAAGACTTGAGTAAAAGTTGTAAAGTGTATAATTCTAAAGGAACTTACGCATTTCAAAAACAGCCTCAAAAACACCAGGAAATGTTAAAAAAAAAAACTGTTACGTATTTGCGAGGCTTTATTTCTTAATATATCTCGATGTTTAAAAATGGCAGATCCAAATAGGTTAAAAAAAGGAACAAAAGTCAGTCTTAGTCAAACTCAAATGTGCAAAATGTAATGGTAAATATCCATTCAATTATAGTGGAGTAAAGAGTACAGATACTCCATCACTAATGTAGTCAAGTAGAGAGTAAAGTTGAATATTTGTTTGACACTCAGTATAAGTATAAATGTAGCCAAAAATACTTGAGTAATGTAAAGAAGTGGAAGTACTTTACCAATGAGATTTGGTATTTTATTTATTTATTTTTCATATTATACATTTTATTGTTTTTATTGATTACAATTGTGTATTCTTTTAGTTACTTTGCTGCTGTAACAATGTACATTTCTCATTTGTGGATGAAGTAAAGGTTATATTTATCTAGGTCAGTTTGAGGATCAAGGTAACAATTGAGTCTTTGTTAAGGTTGGAGTAACTTTTTCAGAGGGTATCTCTGTTACAATATGGCACTGAGCCGGAAAGCCAGAGTGCGTAGTGACAAAAATACACACGTTTTAATTAAAAAAAAAAAAAAAACTAAAAGAGAAACTCACAGACATTCAGGAGCATTTACTTTGGTAGTGCAGATTTTGCAGACAATGGATGGTGAACAACTGACAACTCAAATACACTCAACAAACAGGTGAAACCAATGAATCATGTGACTACAAACACAGGAAATGACAACACAAGAGATCTTGGGATTTGTAGTCCATGAAGACATGACAGTTTTATATGTTGTGGTTAGGCTGAATGACTACATAATGTAATATAATATATATTTGTTAGTGAATAGTGGGACCCAGTATAGATCAAGGTCAAAGTCCTAGAATTCTACACTTTACATTACACTTGTTTGTGTAAAAACATTAGACAATCCATCTTTAAATCTGATTAAATCCAATGTCAAAGTCAAGGGATTGAAGCTACAAAAGGTTTTTATGCAAGACAATACAAAACACCACCAGCCAAAGTATTAGAATGTGTAAATAATTCAACTTAAATGTGACTTAATCAACTTAATATTGTATATGTATATATTACATATTTAATTATTATTTTTAAATATGAATACTATTGAATGTAATTAATAGTAAAATGCACAAATAAACAGCAAAATGTAACAAATACCTGAAAAGTCAGTTTAGTGACTGCTAAACACACTACTATATATTTTACTGATCTATACACTAGATAAACAAGTTTCGAAGAGAAGTCTTCCGAAGAGGAGAAAGAACATTCTGGATGAGCGTCGTTTTAAACGGATGATTGTTGTGCCCTACACACACACACACACACACACACACACACCTATAGTGAGAACAAATAATTCACATTAGTGTGTAGTTACACTTTGATTAACACCAGCAAACCCTCCCTTCTTTTACTGATGGACGTATGTGTCACATTAGCATCTTCTGGAGATGTTGGATCCTGAGAGCGTCCGCATCTGTTACTGGAATAAACACACACATGCACGTCAGGGCGACGCTGTGATGAAGCTTATCTCATCGTGATTAGATTACTGCAGTGGCCTTCTAGCTGACTGCCCAACCAAAAGCAGCCACCTATGACGGGCCGTGTGCACCGCGCCACTCAGCCGCAAAACGCTGCCTCATCACTGCTCTGCATCCCTGCTGTCTATCTCTGATCTGAGAGATAGTCTGATCATTCGCAGAAAATAGACAGGGCATATTGAAATCATATCAGAGAGAGGGAGAGGGTGAGAGAGACAGAGAGAGAGAGAGAGGGTGAGAAAGAGAGAGAGAGGCAGTAAGATAGAGAGAGAGAGAGAGAGAGAGAGAGAGAGAGAGAGAGAGAGAGAGAGAGAGAGAGAGAGAGAGAGAGAGAGAGAGAGAG
>MU204191.1:11729066-11741627 GCA_017309775.1 Paedocypris sp. Pulau Singkep
TCTCTCTCTCTCTCTCTCTCTCTCTCTCTCTCTCTCTCTCTCTCTCTCTCTCTCTCTCTCTCTCTCTCTCTCTCTCTCTCTCTCTCTCTCTCTCTCTCTCTCTCTCTGCCTATTCTTCTTCCGCTCAGTCTCCCTTTCTTTTTTGTTCCCCTCCCCTCTCTTTTCTACTTTCTCTCCCTCCATTATTTTTCATCTAATCAATTAATTTTTTTTGTCTTATATCTCCATTTTTCTCTTTCTTTCTGTAATCCTCTCACTCTCTCACTCTCTCGGTACATCTCTTTCTATATTTCAATCTTGCTTCTTTCCCTCTCTTTCTTCTTTTCTCTATTTTCTAGACCTTAGACTCTCTATTTGCTTTTTTTCTTGAATTCTCTGCCTCTTTTTTCATTCTTTCTCTCTCTCTCTCTCATACATTGTCTCTCTGTCGCGCGCGCGTGTGTGTATGTGTGTGTATCCAAGACCAACGTTCTAGAAGACCAACCCGTTCCAAGTTTAAATTTATTGTGTGTGTGTGTGTGTGTGTGTGTGTGTGTGTGCCCTGATTTTTTTTGGTTTTGATCTCATGGTCATTTTGTGTTCACAGCATGATCAGATTTCAGTTCTTTTGTCGCCAATATAATGCTGAACAGTTTTATTGACTGTACGCAATAAAGTAATAAATAATGTTTGTCAAGATAATTAGTAATGACAGAAGATCCAACGAGACAAAAAGTCCCACGTTAGCAAACAACAGCACATTTGGATGTCCATCAAACCATCAAACCATATAAGGTGCTTCATAAATTAATAAATTAAAATTATTCAATTAAAATTATTTAAAATCGCCCATTTCAGCAACAGGTTTGTCAGCACAGACTTGTACTCTTATTTATTCTGCAATGTTTTTTCAGGTCAAATAAGCGATAAAAAGGGAAAAGGTGATTTAATATTAAAATATTTGAAATCAAACTGCAAACATGCGCGCGCACCCATATTATTAAACACATCCATGGCGCTTCAACGTGTGTGATTTTCATTACTACAATACTAGCTTAAATTAAACTTTGCTTCAAAATCCGCAGACTGATAGCTGGTGTATCTGATGGCTACTCAACGGAGAGATTCCGCATTACGTCATTGCAAATAGCGCATTACGTCACAGGCAAGCACAGAGAGCAGCAGAGAGAGGAGTGAGTGAGTGAGTGAGTGAGGAGCAGCGCGCTGTTCTCCGCGTGTCTCGTGCGGAACAAACACGGATCTTGTGTCGAAACGCCGTCGTTGTCGTCGATAAAGTGGACAGTTTTCTCCTCGGTGGACTTCAGCGAACACAGTGTGAGCACAATAACGTCCGCTCGGGCGATGACAGACGTCTGGTGAGTAGCAAGTGCACAGAGATGCTGCCTCTCTCTCTCTCTCTCTCTCTCTCTCTCTCTCTCTCTCTCTCTCTCTCTCTCTCTCGCCTGTCTGTTTTTCTCAGGGTTGTCATGTGTCTCTGTGCTTTTTTTGTTGTGGTGTAAAAAGGTCATGCCACTCTTAGCATTATTCTATCACTCTTTTCAGTAAACAAGCAGAAGTAAATCACAGTCTGAATGGAGTGTGAGACTTTACCCAGAGTTCTTTGCTGCTTTATGGCGGCGCCATGACAATCATATCAGAGGTGACTGTTCCTGATTGGTTAATAATGTTGTGTAGTAACGCGATGGTTCAGTCTGTCTTATCACTTATGTCTTTTTATCAATCAGCACTATTTTACCATCTTGCAATTAAACTTGATTTCACCTTTGATGGATTTAATAACAAGTATTTCAGTTTCTTCAGTGTTACTGTAAACGTCATGAACACTTTTCAGCATTAAATATTTCTTGAGCGCTTCTTTTTTAGATCTTTAGATCTTTCTGTAGATCGACTAAGGGTCTCATTACATCCTGAATAATTTATACATGATATAGTATATATATGGGCATAATTGTGTGTGTGAGTGTGTGTGTGTGTGTGTGTTTGTGTTTGTGTTTGTGCGTGTGTGTATGTGTGTGTAAGAGAGAGAGAGTCGTGAAATTAACTAGGTATGAGTGTGTTAATGTCCGTATTTTGGCCTTTGCTTTGGCCATTTTTTCCAGATTATAATGGGCACTGGATTATTATACTCACTATGTCACTAGCTCTTGTCATTATCAGAGTCTCATCGCTGTAATGTTCCGTGTTGGATGATGATTCTGTCTCCTCTCTGTCTCTGTGAATGCGTGTCTCCATCTGTCGTCCAGTAAACACACAAACTCACAATAGATCTTGTAGAGCTTTAGATGGATTTGACATTGTTGTTGAAACAAACACATGGAGTGGCAGATTAATAGTGAACGGAAATTGTGGAAAATGGCGATGAAGAGTTGGAAATTTGTTCTCAACTCTTCATAAAATTTCCCATTTTGTGACAGTTGAATAGTGCTTTATAAGTAAAATCAAACTGAATTGAAATCTATGTGTTTGCCCGGGTGTTCATCAATGGCGGCAATTCAAACTTGGTAAGGTTTAAATGTTAGTTTGGCTTGCCATACATAGCTCAATAACTTTTTCTTCGTGTTACCTTTTCGTAAGTAGCTGTACTCCAAGCTAACTCCAACAACCAATCAAACGCTGCAGATTCACAACATCAAAGTCGAGTTGAAACATTTTGACAGATTTTGCAGTGCTCCATCCCACATCAAATGTCAGGGTTTGCTGTCCCTGCGCTTCAGAGACTTTTATGTTGAAGGAATTGGGATCACATGCCCTTAGATCACATCCTTGTTTATGTTTTGCAATGTGTTTTGATTTGGAAATGTTAAAGGTTTATATTTAAATTAAATTTAAATTATTTTAACTTTCAATGTTTTGCAAAAATGTTTTAAAATATATAATGTCATAAAATGTGTTTCAAAAATACAATCTCATAAAATATTTAAATATATAGTTTTTTAAATGTATACGTTTTTTTTTTGTATTTTACTTTTTAATATGTCATTTTTCTGTCTCTCTCTCTCTCTCTCTCTCTCTATATATATATATATATATATATATATATATACATATATATAAATATTCTATTTAGAAATATATATAATTATTACATCTAATTATCCCTCTGTTGGTGTTGGTTTGTTTGGGATGGTTTTGGTATGTTTGCTTGCCTGGATTTCTCTCGTGTGTTACGTTACCTGATGTCCGTATTTCTTCATGGTTCTCTAGTCTTGTTCCTGACCGATGACGTTAATGTTTATTTGCCTGTTTGTGGTCTCATATCGCCATTTTGTTTCTGTTCCGTTTGTTTGTTACTTTTCCTAAATAAAAGTCCTGTCACTGCAGTTTGGTCTATGCCCGTGGATCTCAAAGTACAACATCAAATTGCTAAAAAAATTAAAACAAGTATTTAAGTCCACTTTATATTCCGAAAAAAATGAGAGTTCTGGTGTGGTTTTCCCACCTTTGAGTCTGAAACGCTAGGACTGATCCATCCAGAAATGAATGAAGTGGCTTTGAATGAATGAATGTTCCCGGCATTGGATTCTCGTTTGTGAAATTGCAATCTCAGTTCTCAAATAGATGCATTATGTGGTTTTGGAAAAATGCAGCGGGATCAGCTATTAGTAACACACACCGTGTAATCCAGTGCTAATTACTCCAGGAAAATACTCCGAACAGCTGCTTTATGTAGAGCACGAGTCTCTCCTCCAGCTCTGCTGGTCACCAGCTTCTTCAAGGACGTTTATCAAGGGAGATACAAAAAAAAAAAACTTTCTTGCCTTTTTCTCTGGTTTTGGCAGCTGGAGTAAATAAATCAAGCAAGTCGGTTTTAAACTTCCTCTGTGCCACCGAATGTTCAAGCTGATATTTATAGGCCCAGAGATCCCACAATAAAAGCTCGGGAGAATGAAGGGAAGACAGGATTTGAAAAATGGGACGTCTCTACAAATGTCCCATTACCAGGCTTGAATTACAGTCTTTTCTGGCCGGCCATTCTTGCGTGGCCTTAGAGTTTCACACAGAGTCTTTAAAGCCCAAACAATCCACAACCCCTTCACACAAGACCAGGTCTCCCAGCGGAGAGTTCAGATGGTGCAAACCTGCAACCGGAGCCGAGCGAGACGTCTGAGCCCAGCAAGAATGCCAGTCTCTCTCCTATTGGATGTTAAAGATAGAGACGACACATGGATCCCGATGGCTTCTAATTTCAGAGGTCTGCCAAACGCTCCACGGGCTCCTTTTGTTTTAAAGTCATACCTGACCGTCTCTCTGGCCTGTTGTGGCTCCAATTCAATTCTCAAAAGCAGCATGTTTGCTTCCTTGATGTGTCTAGTTCGATATTAAACGCGCATCATGTCACATCAAATGTTTAAAAAATGTGTATACAGTTTTGCATAAATTATTATATTTATATAATTTATTTATTCATTATTATATTACTTATATATTAAATATATTTATAAATATTGTATATTTATATCTTTCATTTTCAGGCTCAAAGCATTTAGATTTCTTTTCCCCAGAGTGTCTGTTATTTGTGAATACACTTAAACACTTAAAATTTTACATTTTTATGTTAATAACATGTTGTATATTTTATTTTGTTTTTTTTATTTTTGACATATTTTTGTCCTGGGAATTTTTTTTCAGGTAACATTTAAGCTTGCACACACACACACACACACACACACACACACAATCACCATACAGCACTGCTGAAACATATTTTTTACACGCTAAGCTTAAACTAAACTTGCTCATGGGGCAAACAGTAACTTAATTATGGACATGAAATTGCTGATTAAAACATGGATCAGAAACCAGATGAGAAATCTGATTACACTTCAGTACAAAGACGAGCATCAAACCTTGAAAGCTCGGAAAGTGTACACACTGCAGTATTTTATTCAAAAACTCAAGACAACACATGGTTTAAATACTAAGACTTTATTGATTTGTTTATTGATCGTTTACAAGATGAGACAATTAGGGAGATAAGGCACGGGCCAGTAGAGCTTAATTACTATATCATTGGCAAAAAAACATGCATGGGAAAAGGAACGAAACAAATTGGTGGGGAAAACAAGAAGTCAAAAACAGTGATGAACACGCCAGAATACCTCCATCACATCAGAGAGATCCTGGCACACTTAAATCCTTGAAATCCTTCTTTATTTCTGTTTTTGAGCCAATAAAAGATTATATGCACGTCTGCTTATTCCTAAAGACAACTTTTTTTCGATAATTTGGGATTCCGAAATAAATGAGAAAAAAGGTAGTGCTTATATTCGCGAAAAACAGCATTTGCTCGTTGAAATAGTGAAGTAAAATACAATAACACTCTTGCTCTACTTGTGTATATTCTGTGTTTGATCTGATTTTTTTAATCGGTAATTTGTCTTGTGGGTGTTTAACGCATCTGCCGGTGAATCTGCTGGCTATATGTGCGGCAGATCTTTGCCCTTCTGTTGTGGCGGACCCTCGGTTTGCTGCTGCTGTGATTCAACATTCCTTTAACTTAATTGAGCATCAAAGGCTTTGTGCGAGAGATTTTAACATCACAGTCGACCCTCTTTGTATTTCTTGTGCACTACATTTACAGTCTTTCTTTCTATACATCATGTCTTTCTTCAGCCACTTGGTTACACCTTACTACCTAATAAACTAAAGGGTTTAAGGAAGTGGTGGTGAAGCCGTTGCTTCTCAAAAGAAGGAAATCCAGTTTAAAAATTTACCAGTAATCCATTCCGATTACTAGTACCGTGACGGCCCCCCTTTTCAAATCAGAACTGTCTTAATCCTTCGTACCGATACTGTCGCTTTCTAACTTGGTTTATTTATGTTTGCGTTGCACTATGTATATTTTGTCAATTGCATTTTTCTTGTGTTCTTGTGTAATATTTAGTCTTGTGTTATATTTAAATCGTTTCTTGCCTTCTATATTTTGGACCATATTTTAATTGTTTATAGTTATTTATATTGGTTATTCAGTGTGTATATTTTACCATTATCTCATCTTTCTTTTTGTACCAAACGGAGTAGCAATACTAATTTCATTGTGACCCTGTGATACAATGACAAAGGCATTCTATTCAATTCTATTCAATTCAATTCTATTCTATTCTATTCTATTCTATTCTATTCTATTCTATTCTATTCTATACTGGAAGCATTCCTTAGAGATTTGGTCCATTTGACATGATGTGATCATTCAGTAGGGATAACTACCTTTTCTTTTCCCCTAATTTTTGAATACAGATAAATGATGGACATTTTTTTTTTAAAGATTATTTTGTTCCCTAATTTGCATAGTGACTTTGCGTTTGTCTCGAACTAAGAAATGTGCTATATAAATAAACTTGAACTTGAACATTCTGTGTGGAATGTGCTTCTCCCCGAGCTTGCGTGGGTTTACTTCGGGTCACTAGTTTCCTCCAACTGTCCAAAAAACTAATTTGAAATGCTAAATTGAGTATTATAAATCAGTAAGAATTGGTTTATGTATTGGTATAGAAACCGCCACCACTAATAGAAGCCCACCTTGGCACAATAGTTGAGAATTAGAAGGACAAAGAGGTTATGGGTAATAGGGGTGATATACTATTTTATTTACTTCATTATTGATCTTCTAAAAATGTATTATGTTTCTTGTCAAAGTAAAAATTTGTTTTTTTTTATTTGACGTTTTATGGTTTAGTAGCTGAATTTAACCATCCTATACTTCTGAAATGTCTATCTATTTCTATAACTATGCTTTTGTTTTTTCTCTGTGTTTTATTGCAGAACAAGTGTAAAGTTTGGCTGGAACAGCAGCACCATGACGGACAGGAAGCAACTGTTTGCTGAAATGCGTAAGCTTTGTGTGTTATTCCTTATATTCATCAGGTCAGAACAACCAACCTGTCAGTATTCAAACTTACTTCAAACATGATGTTTGGACGCCAACGTTTAATATAAAATCAAACGATTGATAAAAAGTAAAGTCTAATTAAAACAATTTGTGACGCCACAATTTATTTTTTTCAATTTTAGAATTTCCCTTTGTGTTTGTATTGTGCTAAAATTATTGTCTAAAAAGTAAGGTGACAATGAGGCTTGTATTGGGATTTTTTAGGTGCCCTAGACCTGGACTCCATCAGACTGTCCACGTACAGGACTGCTTGCAAGCTGAGATTCATTCAGAAGAGATGCAATTGTAAGTATATAGACGTCGACTGACAAGTCTTGTGCTAATTGATATGGTTGTTGGGTAGGGAATCGAACCTGCCACCCAAGTGCTGCAGGTTCGAATCCCAGGCCGATGGGTTCTACAACTGCCCTTGGTCAAGACACTGACCCCCACATACCCTTAAGGCTGCCCACTGCTCCGGGTTTGTGTGTGTATGCATGTAGCTTCACTGTGTGTTAAATGCAGAGCACAATTTCAATACGGTCCCTCGTGGACTTTATTTTATTTTATACATGCATCTTTAAAAATTATTAGGGGTTAAATATTGTGTAATTTTCCAGCAGTGACTGTGATTGGTTCAGATTGGACCAATCACAAGGCTGCAGTTGCTCTTCACCTACTTTCAACGCATAGAGCAAAATATATAAAATTGATCAAATTATGGTATCAGATCAGTGTCAAAAATATCCAACGCAAATTCCAAAGAAACTTGCAATTACGTTTGCTTTTTAAGCGAAAAAAAAAAGTTTCAAACAAAAACGTGAAGATTGCGAGTGGAAAACAAAAAAAAAAGCAATCGTAAATTTGAAGCATTTTTGTTCGTTTCTTTCATTTTTATTCGTTTGATATTTTTGACACTAATCTGATTCCATATCAAATCTGAGTCCATAAAATGTTGTCTGAACTTTTATTTTGAAAGCTTCCGGTTTTAGATTGTTGCCTTCTGGTTTTCTAGTTTTCTTACGTTCCAGCTGTAGTCTATTTGTAATCAGGTCATGTATTTAAACACCAGCTCTTCACTCTGTTCGCTGCTAGATTGTCTGTGCATCTTGCCTGTGATCCAGCCACTTTATTTCTGGCCTGGTCCGTGTTTTCGTATCTTGTCTCGCTTGAGTTTTTGACCTTGTTCTTGCCACGTTTATGATTCTAGCCTAGAATCTTTTTTTCGACTTCGGATCTTTTTAGAGTCGTTTTTTCGACCCTGTGCCTGTTTCTCGGACCGCCTTTGCTTGACTCTTGATGATCCTGTTTTTGGCCCTTTGCCTGCTTGACCACGATTAAACCTCGAGTTAACCCTTAGTGAACTGTGATAGTCCTACACCCAGCCTCTGTGACAAACGTCAGATGCAGACGTGAACTCAAAACACAATGATTTAACACAAAAATACTATCGTGACCATGTGTAGAAAATACTCAAAAAATCTCTAGACTCGGGACCCAAACATAATCAAAATCTCAAAACGTATCTCAAACGTAATGAGAAGGCGTGTAAAAAAGGTTTAAAAAAAACCCTTAATCAGACACAGGAATCCTGACAGTGAGGTAAGTTTGTCAGTGGCCACTAGGGACCGTATTGAAATTGTGCTCTGCATTTAACCAACCAGTCAAGTCACACACACACACACACACACACATACACACACACGCACACACACACACACACATAAATAAATAAATTATAAAAAAAGAAAATGCACAATATGTATTGTATACATTTATTTACAGCTACAGTTTGTCTTTAATAAAAAAAAAGTAGATTGATACTACATACGGAAAAAATATACATTACATAACATTTTCTGAAAGTGTACTTTTTGTGCAATTATGGTGTTTGATAGGCATTTTCTTTCCCACTAAAATAAATACACCATTTGTTTCTTTCAGTGCATTTAGTGGATATTTGGAATATTATTGAGGTGTTCCGGGAAAACCGGCTCAGCGCCATAGACATCACCACGGAGTTCTCCTCATCTCATCTTCAAGCAATACTGTCGACACTCTTTAACCAGCTCAACAAGCGCTTACCCACGACCCACCAGATCAACGTAGACCAGTCCATCTCATCTCTACTCAACTTTCTCCTGGCAGCCTACGACCCGTAAGAAGCCCGCTTTTCACAAGCCTGGTCCATGAAAAGAATGAAACTGTGTACGGTGACCGTTTGTGATGAGAAAGTCCCACCCAAATAAAACTTTTAGATTATTTCTGTAATATTTTTTAATTAGCTTAATTTTAATTTTTGTGTGTGTTTATTTGACTACAATTTTAGTCGCTGTAGAAATAAGCTGCATAGCAGTGTCATTAGATGTGCTGAAGTATATATCATCGGCACACTGTAAATTATGTGACATCTCTTAAAATATACATTTTTGATTTCCTTTTAGAATAAGGTCATTTATTATCTAAGTGCAGAAGTGGCTGTGATGTGCATAAGTCTAGTCTTGGATAAGCTGTGAATCTAAAAGCATTGATTTTCAGATTTTTTCACCAATTTTTTCACTGATTTTTCTTGTTTATTTTTCCTGAAGATATTTCTGTTTAAAAGGGATTTAACCAATCACATTTTGTTGTAGCCATCAGTTGTTACCATGAAGGAAAAAGGCATGAAGGCCAATCACAAGACAGCATTCAGACGCGGTGATTGGTTGCTTCGACTCCGTACCGAAATTTCAGTAGGACTAAATTGATTTATTTTCCAAAACATTTTTGCCAAATTGAGATTTTTGTTGATGTTTGCAAGCGGGATGAGTTTGATACGGTCCCTAGTGGCCATATTGACAAACACACTCTTTATGGTTTATCTGCTTAAAACCAAGAATGAGTTGTAAGTCCAGCTGTGAAAAGTATTTGTTTATTTGCATATGTGTAGGAGTGTGAGAGCGAGAATATGATTATGGAAATGTGCATTTTGGATTGCGGTTGAATGGTCAAACATCCAGCCACTGAATTGTTTCAATATTGAAGACTAGAAATAGATTTTTGAACAGAAAATCGAAGGACGGAGTGAAAGATGTTCAGATTCGTGTACATATGATTGTATATTTTTATAAATGACATGACAAGCATTCAAGGCGAATATTTTTCCAGTAGAGAACAGTCACATTTCAGTACCTAGATACAGGGAGAGTAAATCTGAATTCCGAGCTTTTATTCAGCAGAAAAATCTCTCCATTTCCAGGGAAGGTGCCGGAACCATCTCAGTGTTTATTGTGAAGATGGCCTTGGCGACGCTCTGTGGAGGAAAGGTTCCAGATAAGCTGAGATGTAAGTTTCACCTCACACTTGCCTTTGAACGAACATGTTCAGTGGTTTGATTATGATTAATGGATGTTAAACGAAGTGTCTCGATTAATCACTTCCCCATCATTTATTAAGGTTATAACCCCTGCCAATAATTGAAAGTCACTTTTATTTGATACTTTTTTCTATTTTATTCGCACTTGTCTGTATAGATGAGCTGGTTAAAGCTTGTGTTTAAATATGGTGTCGCAATTTAAAAATACAGTGCTTGAGTGTAAAGAAAATGTAAAGAAATGTTAAGTAGATAAAATTAATAGTGAAAAATTCTGTAATGTAGATATTCTTTATGTAGAATTTTAAAAATCATGTTAAAGAATAGAAGGATTTTTATTGGCAGTAAATCCGATCATTTCCAATTAAACAATTATGAGATTGTGGCTTCCGTAAGTTGAATAATTACCATCTCTCTCCTGATTGGTCCCTGATCAACTCCACCCCTCTTGTGAATGACACAGAAATGACGCTTATCCAATGGTTTAGAGCCACGCCCTCTAACTCCTGGTGCTCCGAAATCACACCGTCGCTCATCTGAACTATTAAGACTCGAGACAGGGAAATATGAAAAGATTAATACACCAGTGTCTCCCAGTGGCAGACATTTCAGTTTTAGGCACTTTTGAATATATTAATAGCCAACGATATTTCATAGTAGATTAAAGTTCCTGCATAATGCCACTGTGCGCCAACCTTGTGCATGGTAGCGTAAGCAAATTAGGCAGCTGCCTAAGACCGCCATTGGCCAACAGGGGGCCTACATGAGTAACAGGGTTTTTTATGTTGATGCTTTTGATACAAATACATACGTATGCTGTTGTATTTTTTTGACTATTGACATGCTTAAAATAGATTTTGTTAATTTATGTTAAGGATTTGAAATACAATTCTACAAAAATGATTACAAAAGTAAAAAAATAAAATAAAATAAAATAAAAAGCAAATAAAAATTACTGTTAGGTGATTTAGATCCGAGGAAAAAATTATCATTGACTCAATGATCACAAACCATCTCACAAGCATAAAGTCACAAACGACAAACAAGCAACCAAAACCGGGTTTAGGATATTAAAACAAATGAGGCAAAACGAGTGCTGCAGATGAATGGCGTGGAGCTTTTTCACAGTCAAAGAATGAACGTCGGGTGGAGAACAAAAAGGTAAAAAAAAAAAAAAAAACAGAAAATTTGATCTGGGTACTATCAGAATGAAAGTCCCCTCCATGTGAACAGCAGAGCAGACGGATTCTGACGTTTTCAGTTTTCAACAATTCTAAATAAGTTGACATATAAAAATAATTTTGTCTGTACATGAAATGTTCTGTGATTTGTTTCCGTTGTAAACAAAGAGTGTTTCTTTATTTAGCAGGTTTATATATATATATATATATATATATATATATATATATACACGTATATATACTAGTACCGATTAATCATGTTTTTCAAGATTTTAAATAATAAAATAATAGATTTGCATTTATAAATTACATTTTTATAAATATACATTTGTCTAGATTTTAAATAATAAGTTGATGCCTTATTATTTTCTAGATATTTTCTCACAGATATCCGACGTGAACGGAGTTATGATTTACTCCCAGTTTGACCAGTTCCTGAAGGAAGTGTTGAAACTTCCTGTGACGGTTTTTGAAGGTCCATCTTTCGGCTACACGGAGCAGTCCACACGAACCTGCTTTTCACACGAGGTTTGTGGAACTCATTTTGTAATTTATTTAAGTTGAGGGTAATTATTAATGGATTGACCTTATCATGTGGCAGAAGCATCACTTTAATATATATTTTATTAATAATATTTTAGTAAAAACTATGTTATGTGGCAATGGTTTGTAGTTTCGCTCTTTTATAATTGTTTAATTTGTATGAATAATTCAAGGAACAAAACAAAGCTGAAAGTCATTTGAGAGTCGTTTGAGAGACTGTGAATAATTGCATTGCACTTTGTTCTTTCTATAACTGCGCCGTGATTTCAGCTTTGCAAAATACTGTAAACATAATACAGAATGGTTTTGAAGTGAAACTCAAAAACCAAGTAAACCGGAAATACCAGAAAAAACAGAAGTGTGATTAATGCCGTTATTAAAAATTGACTCAATGAAACATATTAAATTAATCGCACGATAGGGCTGCACGATTTTGGGAAAAAACCTAATTGCGATTTTTCTGAAAAATATTGCGATTTCGATGCGATTTTCGGTTTTTGCACTTTTAGGTGCAAAACTAAAATTATGAATATATTGGTACTTTTACAACACAGGTAAATAAACTACATACAAAGTGGTTGATGTAATGTGATTGTTTGATGCTTCGTGATTCATAA
>MU204191.1:11744072-11782599 GCA_017309775.1 Paedocypris sp. Pulau Singkep
GGGCGTCACGGTGGCGCAGTGGTTAGCGCTGCTGCCTCACAGCAAGACGGTTCCGTTTGACACTTGAGGTGTGAGTTCAAGGCCGGCCGGGGCCGTTCTGTGTGGAGTTTGCATGTTCTCCCCGTGCTTGCCATGTGTTCCTGCTATTCTTTATTTAAATCCTAATTTTGGCTTATTTTTAATAAATATTAATAACAATATCAACAACAACAATAATAATCATCATCATCATAATAAACAATAATAATAATATTAATACTTGAGAACCTTTGGCTTTCACCATTTTTTTTCCCGCAAAAATATTGAATCTTTTTTTTTGTTTAAGACAACAGCCTTTTGTCATTTTTGTAAAAACAAAAAAACAAAAACAAAACTGTTTTGTCATTGTTGTTCTTGTCTCACTGCTGGTTTTGCCTTGTGTTCGACTGATTGTGTGTTATCCAGGCCTCCCCGACCCGTGAACAGTGGAAGTGAATATGCGCTCTCACACTCCATGCCGTCCTCAGGGAATCCCTACTCCAGCAAAACGTGAGTCCTCCCTTCATGCCTGCTTGGAACGCTCTTCTCAGATAAGATCTCCGCTGTTAACTGTTCTTCTAGTTCAAATGATTTATAAAGCTCACAGAAAGCTCACTGCCACAGATTGTCTCAAGGCGGATGTACAAAATACAATCAACTAATCACAATTGATTGATTGATTAGTTTTATTGATTGATTGATTGGTTGATTGGTTGATTGATTGATTAATTGATTGAGTTTGACTATGTCCTACCTGTCCTATTGGGAAGCAGACCGTCTTTCCTATTACAGCATATAGTAACAGTTTGCCTGAATAATAGTTTGCATTCAAGTTTTGTGTCTTGTTGTAGAAACAATGCTGCACATAGTGAGACAAAGCAAAAGAAGCAGTTCACGCGAACCACCCCGGATCTTTTAAAAGGACGAGGGTGAGTAGAACCTCTTGTCATCAGGACCATTAAACGTAAAGCAGAGATGTTCCACGTGATGTGACCTGTGTGTGAAACATGCTTTTAGGCTTCAGTACAGCCTCGATATAGCGGACAGACTTGCAGACGAGCACATTCTTATCAGCCTTTATGTGAATCTTCTCCAAAAGAGCGGCTCATGGTCAGTGAGGTTGCCGTGGGAATTGCTGTGTCCTATTAGCTGCTTTGCACTGCTGGTCTAGTGTTATCAAGAAAGACACGAATGTGTGACTGTCGAGGCGTTTCACAAATCGGAATTATGGCACTTACACAAGAAAATATCTACCAAAAAAAGAATTACTACAAAAAATAATCAGATTAGCTTGTTGGATCTGAAACTTGTCTTTTTCCTTTAGTTCAGTGACAAATATTTTTATATGTTTATTCGTTTATTTTCTCTTATATTCTTGCATTTTATGTATCTACCAACTCATTCATTATTTTATTCAAAATACACAACAAAATGTATGTCTTTGGAGTAACATTTTTATGAAAAGACTGAACGCTAATGATCGCTAAACTAAAGATGCTGTTAAAATAGTAAAAATTATTTTATAATATGTTAAGTTACAGCATACCAATGTAAAAACAACTTTTTGTCATTCTTGCTGCTATTATCACGTTATTAACATTTCAATTCTCCAATGTCAATATTTTTGCATTACAGTTTTGTCATAAATGTTTATATGATAATTTTATGAATTATATTCAGAAAAGCAGCGAGTTTGTCAATATGGCCACTAGGGACCGTATCAAAATTGTGCTCTGCATTTAACCATCCAGCGAAGTTACACACACAGTGACTTTTACACACACACACACACACACACACACAATTGTTCGATTGCTACTTTTTCGACCCAACAAGTGCAAATTGAGCTATTATAGGGTCGAAGGTCACCATTCCAGTCTGATAGTTCACAGAATGCAGTATTTCAAAGCATTTTTTAGGAAAAATTGACTTTCCAGATTTGGGATGGTGGCAATGTGTGTTGTCTTTGCAGTTTGTTTGTCTTTTCTTAACACTTTGACTTTATTTTACTATAGTAGATGCAATTAATGTGATAACCAACATCTTGCTTGACCCTGCATGATTAATGTTTTATAAACGTGATGAAATGCTCATGCTTCTTCTTTGATTGACAGTTTCCAGGAGGGAATTAAAAACCAAGATGAAGAGCATTATCTTATTGCACGTTATGCCTCCCGATTGGCTGCTGATGGGGCTGCAGGGGTAAGGCAGCCAATAGGAATCCTTTTTTATTTCTATTGTTTTCCAAACACATGTAGCCGATAACTAAATGCATTTTTCACAGGCTTTCTTTAAAAGCGACTTACATTGCATTTCTGCTGATTTCAAGCTTTTTCTAAAAAATCAATTCACATCTTTTAGTGATCGAATGCTTAATGGTCTTTAGTACGGGGTACTATTTTTTTTTTTCACTTTTCGCATGTTTTATTATTTTAGACTTTTGTTACTCGTAACCAGTGTTGGGAACGTTCCTAAGTATTTAGTTAGTTACTTCTAACAAATAGTAACTGAGTTAGTATCTCTGATATCTCTTTGGCTCATCGCTGACTCCTGCTGGGCAAGCGCTTGTATGTGACCAAACTCAATACTTCCGGGTAGTAAATGATAGACAATTTATCTAAGCCAATCATCACGTCTTCAGTCGCACCACGAGCACAGATACACTAATCACCAGTTATGTCCCGCCCACAAACACACACTCCAGAGGAAGAACTCTGCTCGGACGAAAACCGCTTCGGTGACCACTATTAAAGTAAAGCAGAATTTTTGTCAGTAAATGATAAAGGTGTTGAAATGGAGGAAAAAGTATTTGCGTTAGAGTACTCGTTTATTTATAACGCTGTTCTAATATTCTAATCTTACGCTTCTTATCAGAGGATCAGAGCACCGACAGACATCTCTCTCTGTCTGGATTCTAATAAACAGCAGAGGCAGCTTATCGCAGAGTTGGAGAACAAGAACAAGTACGTATGTTTAATCTCTTCGACTGTACGTTGGTTTTCCCTCGGTTTTTCTCAGTGGTTCTTTTGTTTATGTGCAGAGAGATTTTGCAAGAGATTCAAAGGCTGAGACAGCAGCATGAAGAAGCGTCCCAGACTCCCTTAGACAAAAACCAGCAGAGCCCAATGTTACTAGCTGAACTGAAACTGCTCAGGTGAACACTCTCAAAGTCTCAAACACATACTCGCTGTCTCAAAAACACACTTTCAATGTCTCAAATACACACTCTAAATGGCTCAAACACACACACAATGTCTCAAACAAACACTTTATCTCAAAGACACACTGTAAATGTCTCAAACACACACTCATTGTCTCAAACAAACACTATACCTCAAACACACTCTAAATGTCTCAAACACTATATCTCAAACACACACTCTAAATGTCTCAAACACGCAGTCTTAATGTCTCAAACACACACTCTAAATGTCTCAAACAAACACTTGTCTCAAAAACACACTGTACTTAGGTGTGTGACGAGACATTGCCATGAGAAACAGTGAAGACTTTTATCAATGAGATAAATATTATTGGGTTATTGGTGTGAGGATTTACAGTGAGTGTAACCTGATCGTTCCTCTTGTAAAAGCCGGATGGGTTAAATCACTTTACAGCCATTAGGAAACACTGCTTTTACTTCCTGCTGAAAAGGCTTCTGGAAATTGCATCGATTCTGCACACATTCTCACAGCTTCTTTATTTTTGAACAAATGAGTTGTCCAGTGTGTGTCTGAAAATTGTATTCTTTCCGAATTTAGACTGTCCAAAGTACAGCACATTGTACAGTCTTTAAAAGCTTTACATTTAAAAAATATATATACATTTTGATTAGTTAATACTTGAAATTTCAAATGGCAAAAATCCTGTAAAAAACATGTTAAAATATAGATACATACAGTATATTTATATTTGGCATATAGATACATATAGTATATTTGTATTATTTATATAGGGCAAGGGGGGGTATATTTTTACATTTGTTGGTGAAGTAAATAAAAATAGTGTTTATGTATAATTACATGTGTAATTACACACACATTGTATAATGAAATGTTTAATAATAATAGAGTAATAAAAACTGGAATCTTAAATCTGACATGGTGAAACCTGGTTCTGATCCTTGTGTGTTTTGTGGTTGTCAGGCAGAGGAAAGATGAGCTAGAACAGCGGATGTCGGCCCTTCAGGAGAGCCGGCGAGAGCTTATGGTCCAACTGGAGCATCTCATGCTTCTACTAAAGGTAGAGAAGATCTCACCAACACTCCATCTCGCTGGGAAACGTCAATGTCAAAGCTGGAGATTCTTGTCTTATACAAATGTGACAAAAATCATTTCGGCATTTAATTAAGCAGCAATTTACTGTTTATAAAGTTAAAAACGCTCTTCCAAAATTTTGTGCCATATTGTATGTAAATCAACAGTTTTCACAATTATCGAATATTTCAGATTTTTCACTTTTTTTTTTCTTTGAAAGGTTTTATTATCACAGTTCTCTGAATCCACGGATTCAACAGAGATTGTGTTACACCAGGTGTTTTGGTCTTTACTACTATACTACTATTTGGTATTTATTTACCGGATAAAAATTACTGGTCTTTATTTATTTATTTTTTTTTTACATTTCTACTCTTTGAAGATTTCTTTTCTTTCTTCAAAAATCTTGACACATCTAAGCATGTCACTGTTAAGATTTAGTTGCGTTGGTTCAATTAATGAGCTGAACTGCTCCATCTACAGGAGGAAGAGCAGAAAATAGCTGTAAGTTTCTTCAACTACAGTACTGCTACTAAAATTTTTGTCTAAAAATTGCACGTTAAGTTTTATTTAAGTTGAAATGTTGAAAGCTGCCAAAGTCCAGCTTAACCCAACGTTTTACTGACTCACACTCATGTCTTGTTTCTAACAAAGTTCTAACAATCAATGACGTGAATGATTTTGGAAGTATGGATTTTTAACGCATGTTGTTTTTCTCCAAGCATCAAAACATTTAAAAATGCCCTAAAAGAACAATTTTTGTTTTCGCTTTTTAAGAAAAGGACTGGGGCTTTCAGTTGTGTGAGCATTTAAGACAAAGTGTATCATTACTGGATCCCACTAGGGTATAATTGCAAGTTTGCGTGTGTCATTACTAATTTTGGATTTGTAATTTTTGTAAACTCCCTCTGTATTATAGAACCAGGGACCCAGTTCCTCGCCTCGCTCCTCCCCCAGCCACACCCTCAACATTTCCACCCAATCAGTTCCCGGCAATAACACGCCCATTCCCATGCCCGTCCAATCGACATCCACCGCCACCACACCCAATCAAGCCCCTCAGGACTCGCTCATGGGACTGGGAGGAGAAGTGCAGCTGGCCTTCGCTCAGGGTACCAGCATCTTCATAGTCTCTGCTGATTTTCAATTATTCAGCAAAGCATCAAACCCTCTGCACCACCAAATATTAACATAAAACAACATTTTTTTATTACTCAATTTTGACTTTATAACTCATAGTTCTGATTTTTATGATGATTCTGGTTCTGATTCTTTTACTTTAAAACTCGCAATTAGGCAATATAAAGTCAGAATTCTGAGAAAAATTTTAAATTTTAGTGCCAGTTTTTAAAATACAGTACATACTTATATTTTTGTAGTGGCAGTAACGGGCTTTCTTACAAATGTGCTCAAAATAAATATTCAAAACTTCCACAAAAACTATTGATTTTTTTAGTCTTGTAATCGAAAATGTCGAATTCAATGTCAATTTATTTCAGTCTCGCGTGCCATTTAAACGCAAAGCATCTCTTGACTAATGTGGGAAATGTCAATTTGTTATGATTAGAGATTAATTTCGATTAATCTGTATTCATTTACATTAGTCTATATTAATTTAGATTAGTCCAGATTATTTTAAGATTAGTCAAGATTAATTCCAAGATTGCATTGAGATTAATATATCGTAGATTTGAAAATAATCTATGACCACCTCTTAATATTTTTACATTCGATAATTACATACAGTCATAGTCAAGCCAACTTTGTTTCTTTATTATACTGTAATTTACATGTAATCATCTTTCCAATGTTTTTAAAGGCTCAAGAAGGAACTTAAGAAATGATTTGCTTTTGGCTGCGGACTCAATAACCAGCACAATGTCATCGCTGGTGAAAGAACTCAACTCCGGTAATAATCACAGTTTCCAACTGTTTTTCGGAATCATATGGTCTAAATATTTGCCTTTCTTCACTTTGCAACTCTTTTTTAGAGTCCAGCAGCATCTCTGACCTGACGTTCCTAACATCAGACACTCTGCGTTCACACAGCTCGTCCTCAACACACAGGTAACAGCATTTCGCTTCTACAATTAAAGACGGACGCAATAAAAAAAATAATTTCAGTTTTCCTAAAAAAAGAATTGCATGTACATATTGACATTTTTTCTTTATGTGCCGTGCATAAACTTGCATCATTTATTTTCAGACTAATATAAGTTCAGTTATTTAATTATTATAATTAATACCATAAATTCAGGCTACAATGCAATAAAAAAGTAAATAGAAGATTGACTCTCCACCTTCAAATCCGGAAAATACAGTACATCCAAAATCCGAAAATAATTTGTATAAAATAATAGGAAGTAAATGTTTATGGATGGTGCATGAAAAAAAGCACTTGATTTTGAATTAAAAATAATATTTGATCTGATGGAGCAATGGAATTTAATAAATGGTAATAAATGAGGTTTATGTGTGACTTCAGCAATGCAGATGTGGTGGGGCCTTTGGATTTCTACGGGAATGAACTGGAAACGCATCTGGAGGAGGATGAAACGTGCCTGAGACATTCACAAGAGCAGGAGAAGAGCTTTCTGGTGAGACTTCTGATCCGTCCTGGATCACAGTGGAGATTCACCCCGAGCGTCTGTGGGTTTCCTCTGGGTCTCCGGTTTCTCCCAGCAGAGGAGATTAAAAGAATAAAAAGCCCATATGTTTGAATGTGTGTGTTCTGTATTGTGATTGGTTGCTCACAACACAACTGTGTGTGTCCACGGCCCTCCAGCTCCCCGTGACCCAGAAATAGAAAAGTTGACAAAAATGGGTGTGTTTAATATGTGGATCTGTTTGCAACAACGAGAGCACAATGTTGTGCTTATGTGTTTATTACGGTATTTTAAGGAAAGCTTAAAACGTTTATTTTCTCGATTCAACATCATTCCAGATCTAATAAAAATATAAAGAAGATGAAAAAAATAATTAAATTCCGCCGCTTTCAAGCAACCCACCAGACAACCCTTCTCATAGAAATTCGAGTAGAATTTTTTTTTAATTAATTTTTTTTACTGTTCTCCCCCTAGACTACTTTTTTACGAAGTAGTGTTTTATGAATATGTCAAAAATGAGATTTTTCCAAATTTGGAGCGGCTCCCCTAGTGGTCACAGCTGTGGAAAACCAATAGAGCAGTCAATTGCTGCCACCTGGTGATACAATTATGTATTACAACTGTATTTTTGAATTTATCAAGTTTTTTATTTTATCTTTTATTTTATTTTATTTATCAAAAATAAATAAATAAATAAATAAAGCAAGATAAAGTAAAGATGAAATTTTTTTGACAGTTTCAAATCCCCGTAATCTGACAATGAAAAGTGTATCACCAGTGATACAAGAAGCAGTAAAGGGACAAGTATTATACATAATTTTATTCTGTTTTATTTCAGGTGACGTTGCAGGAGTAGTTGGATTTACAAAGCAATGGTTGGTATTGTTCACTCACGACTTCTTAGTCTAACTTAATGAAATTACCCTGTCTGATTATTTTTTCACCACAGGCCGACTAAGCGACACTGAAGCACTGTGCCGGAAACCAGAACCGAGAACAAATCAATACTGTGCTACACCAGTCTATCTATAAATATAGAAATATATTTTTAGAATCTTCAAGACATTTTTAGACAATACTGTGAACCTTGGAAATTGCAAACCTGGGAACTGTCTACAACACCACCAGTGCCATAAATCCAGAGGTTTTGAGATTATTTGACTATTCTTGTGCTTAACGTGTTTGCTTTCTCTCTGTGTGCGTGTGTGTGTGTGTGTGTGTGTCCGTTTTTTGAAACGCTGTACTGTATTTCCACTATTTCTTGGTGTTTAACAAAGCTGCTATCTTTACAAAAACTAAATGGAACATATGTGCATTCAGCTAAACCCCAGAAAAAGCGTTTTACATCGCAATAGATTCATGTTTTAGATATTCCTTTCTCCGTCAAGTGAAAATGAGTTTGAGATTCTATCGTAGTCAATACGCAAGCACTGCCTGAGCTAGTCAGATTAAGCTTTTGTCAGGATTTGAACTAATGGCTAAATTTATTTTAATGTTTGATTAATGATAATTGTTTTATTTTAATTAACGGCATTCAATATTTAAAATGAGTTGAGTAGACTTGAGAAATGGGAGAATCTCATTTCAACCAAAAACACTTAGAAATACAATGTTTGTTGCATAATAAAATTGTTATATTTTTGGTCAAAGTTTAAAAGAGGATAGTTTACAATATTCCATAAATGAGAATGCTTCGCATTAATGTTGTCGTAATTAATTGCTAATTGAAACTGGTTAATGGTTAGAATTTTACGTAGCAAACATTAAAAAAACATTTATGTTTTTGGTTTGTTTGCTTTTATTATTTCCCATCATAATATAAAACAACAACAGAAAAAAAACAACCAAAATAAAACAACAACAATAAAAACAACAATTTGTATAATAAATAAATAGATTTTTTTTTTATTTTAATATTTGTTATTATTCTAATACAATACTTTAGGTAAAAACAGTTACTATTACTCAAATAAAATGCAGCTGTTCACCATCCAGTAATATTAAATATTCTTAATAAAATGTTTGTTGTAGTATTATTGCAAAAGGCCGTTCTGTTTATTCTTACATTTTTCTGCATACATTTGTAGATGTTTTTACATGAATAAATGTAATTTAGCAGACACGTTTATTCAAAGCAACTTATGACATGTCTGTCTCATTGTACTCATTGAGCTACAGGAAAGTACGTGGTTTGAGTTCAATCATTTTCCTAAAGTATGTCAAAAAAGTTAAAAAAGCAGATTTTGTGAGTATTACGCAACAACAAAAAAACTTCATCTTAAAAAGCGGTTTCACTCCAAAGGAAATTCTATTTTTAACCTGGTGAGACCATTTTTGGTGTCTTTAAATGATAAAGGTGTGTTTGGAAGGGAAAGTGCTTTGTGTTAAAAGACGGATGAGATGCCTTTTGTTAATAGATTTAAATATATATTGGTGTAAGAAATGCTGAGCTGGTACATTATGATCATGTTTGAATTGTTTAAGTCGGCGAGTTGAAATGAATCTTTGCAAAGTTCGAAAAATCAATGCTACTGTACATGTCAATGTTGGTGTTGAGTTAAACCATTGCTTTTTCAAACCGTTTAACCAAACAAAACATCCTGCTGTCAACCATTGCACTTTTTTAGTGGTTTTGCATGGTACTAAAGACAAATTAAAGTGTATATTGTACAAGTAAGAGCAATGCGTGTACATGATGTGTGATTTATTTATCAACATACATGATTTATTTAATTCGTTTTTTTAAAGTTAAAGTTCTTTTTTAGCATACCATTATACGGTTTACGGCATTTACTCTAGTTATTTATTCACGCAAACTTTTTTTCTTACCTACATTTTAGGTCATTTTACCCTTAAACTTTGATAGTTTAGAAAAAAAAAATTTTATTTTGTGTGTGAAAATGTGTGTGCATGTGTTCTTTTAATTTTTGTGAAAGTTTTACATTGGAGACAAACGTTTGTTTTGAAAGATTGGCTCTAACCCTTATTAACATATTCTACTTGATTAGTAATATTAATAGACCTGAATAGAATGGAATGCTCTTATTGTCTTCTTGCTGCGTTTCAATGAAATTGAGAATGTTACTCTAAATACAAAGGAAAGAACAATACATTAAAAGCATGTAAAATTAATGCAGACATATTGCACGTCACATAAAGAAACAAGTACCAGTGCTTATGTTAAAGCAGTATGTCTATTATTTTACCTTTAATTTAACTTAAGTTTTATTTTAACGTTTAAATGTAATTCAGTACCATAAATTGTCAAAAGCTATTTTTACATTACACAAATCACCATTCACAGGTCTGTCATGTGTAAAGTAAAGTGATTAAGATGTGTTATAACGGCAAGATAATTTGCATTAAACAAAACAAATCAAAATATTTGGTATAATGGCAACGCATGTAATAGTTTTAAAAATGTAAGCGTAGTATTAAAAGTGTACATAGAAAAAGACTTAAGGCCTCTGGTGTCGTTTCATTGAGGAGCGCGTGTGCGCTCATTGGTCGAGTATAATAACATCCGTTGCTTTCGTCCACCAATTATATTAAACGAGCCGTGGCCAGTGAGAAAAACTCCGGATGTGTTCTATCTCAACCAATCAATGAAGCTTATGAAGACACGTTGGCCAATCAGCGAACGGGGTGGTGAGGCGACGCTTGTGCGAGGCGCTGGAGGGTGGGGTGCGATAGACGGCGCGCATCTGGTTTGATCGGATTTACTGTGTTGCGTTTACGGGTGAGTCGAGTTTATATCAGGCGCTATGTTTGAACAGATGTTGTGATTTTAATCCATATGCATTAACCACGTGGAACTTCGACAGATATCGTCGATTGGCGCTCGCGAGATGTTGACAGATCGTGCATGTTGAGTAGCTCGTTAGCGTAGCACCAGCTGTTTGAGACTCCATTACAGTCAATTCATTCCCCCACTGTCCCGGGAAATGTCACCTGCGATGTAAACGACAAATAAATGCATAGTTTTACTGACACTAACTTGTTTTGTTTTCTTTGCTTTTTGAATTTTAATTTGAGATTAACACTGTGGTGTCGGCTTTGTGATTATGGATTATGGAAATGTCCCGTTGGATTTTAACACGGGACTAAATACCGTACGTGCGATAAATACTCTCGTTTGTATTTATGTACGTATATAAGCGGTTATATTGTTTCAAGTGGATTCATTATAGCCACATAACACTTTTGCATTTTTTTTAAAATTCACATTTAGAGGCATTATTTGACAACGCAATTGCATTCTAAATAGTGAAATTATGTGTATTAATATAAAATTTAATGCGTATATTTGTATTTTAGATTGCTGTGACGTTATAAAAGTTAAGTTCGAATGAGACGACGAGATTATCGGAACAAAGTCACGTGATTAGAAAGCCTAATTTGCATATTGAGGAGTTATTTTGCCGTGTGTGCCTATTTCCATATTTTACATGGTTTGGCATCCTAAATCTCTACAAATATTTATGTTTACTATAATTAAAAAATTAATCTAGTTTATTTTCATGAAGGTATGTTCACAAGCTCTTGTATCGTTCAGTTTTGTAGTTTTTATTATTGTTAATATTTTATTTATAATGTATTATTATTATTATTATTACATGTTTTTGATTTGGACTTTTCTAGAAATGTATGTCAGCTATAGTCTTTAATAGTCTTTTATAGTCTTTAATTGAAGTTTGTAAGTTAACGGTTTTATCCCTGTGATTCACTAGCTCGTAACAGGCTTTCGTGATAACGTTTCATTGATTTATCGCTTTGTTTTGACTTTTAGAAACACATGTTTGATTGGTTGGTAAGACTTCACTGTAAAAACGTCAAACTACACACATTAACAAGATCCATATCTAAACACTGTGTAATCTGTGTATATCTGGAGGAGGGATGCTCTAAAGTGAAAAATGGGCGTTCGTTTAAACATAGTCAGCAACTTATAGAAATGAAAAGTTAAGGAAGTCATTAATAGGGAAGGTATAATTAGCCTCACTGATTTTATAGAGTGAAATATTTTCTAGATATTCAATCTTTTTTTCATGATGGGTACAAATGATCACCTACAATGCATTGTGGTTTTGGATTGACTGAATCTTTATTGGTTATTGCAATGTTTTAAATGGTGCTTTAGGTGCAATCGTGTATGTTTCATAGCAAGTCACTGTTTATATTATTTAAATATTTATGCTAATATTCCGTGCATTTGTTTTAGATTTTTTTTAATAAGAGGGATCAAAGGCGGATTCGGGCCACATACAATTTCTTGTTGTCATGTGCAAACTTGGCCATTAAAGTTGATTCTGATTCTGAACATCAATGTGTGGGTGGTGGTCACGGGGATTACATGCATGCATTCAGCCAGTTAAATGATCACTATTCTAACATAAACGCTTTACTTTTGTTAACTTTTTGAATACCAAATTAATTAACTTACTAACAAACGATCGTACGTAAACACATTAAAAAACAACAACTTGGGGTCTCTTAAGGTAGTCCCTGCGCGTTGCCCCGCCCATGGTCACGTGACTGTAGTTCCGCTAGTCCCCGCTGAGGCCGCTGTTGAGCCAGAAGCGCGTGCACATACACACCGGATTTATAGTGAGGACAAGCCGGCAGGGAACAGCCCCAACGTCCCTTTCCTCGCCCGTTCGAGTATTTAGCAAAGCCAAATGCCCGGTCCGACTCAAGCTCTGTCCCCAAATGGAGAAAATAACAACGACATCATCCCGGACAACGGCACGAACATCATCCCCTACAGAAAGAACACAGTGCGGGGAGAGCGCGCCTACAGGTACCACACCGCCATTACCGCTCGCCTCACAAAGAAACCAGCGCCTTGACCGACCGAAGAGCAACGCTTTTATCCCCGAGCAACCCCCACAGCATCCGGGAAGCCGGAATTGCCAATACGGCGGCGTTGTGAACAATAGTTGCGGCTTTTCCTCTTCCGCGGCGCGTTCGCGGGAAAACATGTTTAGCGCCGATCGCGTTCCGATTCTCCCGAGCACAACACTTGTGATCCAAGCCGTGTGTGTGTGTGTTTGTTTGGAAAACAAAATTCGCTTTCCGCGTCCTGACAGCGCCCGGCCTGCGTCCTCTCCAACGCGGGCAGACGTTGCGTAATTGGCGTAATACATTTCATCCTTGCCAAAAATGTGCCAACCGTCCCTTTTCCCGGCTTTTAACGAGCCTGAAAACATTCCTTGCCTCCCCCCTCAATCCACTATCACAATAAACTGTTTATCTTCTGGCTATATTTAGATTAATCTGCTTTAAGCGCCGCAGCAATGCGGTCTAGGGATGCGGGATTCCTAAAACTAGGATAAGTGAATCGGGAGATTGATTCGTTGTGATGGGATTGTGTAGCGGGAATGGCATTTCTGCAGGGAGTCGCCCTTAAAAATCACGCTGGGATGCAGAACTGGGATAAAATAGATGATGACTGTTGGTATAATGTTTTTTTTTTATTGTTATTTTGATGTGCAGAGACCATGGCTGGAATTATTAAGTGTTATAAAGTGTGTTGATTATGACGAGATGTGAGTTGTGTTTAGGGTTTTTTTTTTTAAACTTTATTCATAAAACCGTTGTATGATTGTTGGGAAAGTTCTTTGGATGTGTGTTTAACAGTTGTTGTGTGAACTTCATTTCTTCTTTCACTACTGCAATCACCATTACCTAAATATACACATTAAACAACTGTCTTCTGCATCCATTCTGATCCGCTGTGAAGCTAATGGGATGTGTGTTTCTGTGCGACACACACACACACACACACACACACACAGTTTTGCTTTCAATTATTATTAATGATTTGTTTGTGCAATTATTGGTGGACACAACATATGTGCAAAATGTCTGTTTGGATGAATATTTGTCCGATTGATTCTCAGCACAGAATGAAGATGACGTGAGAACGTTACCCAGGTCTCGATCTTCATCACTGAGAAAGTTAGTTCATAAAAGTATGTGTCATTTTCAGTCTTTCTTTTTGCAAATTTTCAGATGGCAGGTCACGGTTGAACATTAAGGCCTGGAAGAGATTTTTCTCTAAGTGTCTTAAAGTTAATTTTAGCTATAAGGCGGTGCAAAAATTATTTGTTCGTCTCAACAGTTGCTAGGAAAACATAATTCCAAGGAAAATAACCCTAGAGAGACCCCAACTCACTGTGGTTCCGGATGAAAATGTGTCTTTCAAAGACATCTGAAGGTTGTCTCGGATTGAAAGTTATTCCAATGTTAACGTACAGTCATTTTTCACTTTTTTCCCAATAGAGTAAAATCACTAAATATGTTTTTCCGTCTAGAAATAAAAGAGCGGATGACATTGACGTGCCAGACATGGCCTGAGGGCAGCAGCATCACTAGTTTAGATTTAGCTTTATTAATTCCAGAAATTTGAAGTGTAGCTATTACTCCAGTAAAACACATTAAAATTGAAGATAAAAAGAAAAGTGAAGGCTATACCCAGAAAATAGAGAAAATAAAAGTAATAATACTAAAGATCATTAGTACATTGTTCAATTCATGTTAGATAAGTCACAAACTTAAACCGTCATTATGACCTTTATTGTAATTCACACACACACACACTGCGCTTTGAGACCTTTAAACTTGTGAAAAGCGCCCTACACATGCTCTAAACTTGAACACAAACGCATGCACATGTAACAAGCAAACAACTAAGAACCATTGTTGAAAATTACATGCACAAATTCTACAAAGCGAACATGATGCTCAGCACATTTGTGTGACGTAATTTCTTACAAATTCTACCTTATTTTTTGATATTCTTTGGAATTTCTTTCATTTACTTGATACACTGACAAATTTTGCACACTGCAAATTTGACTATGAAGAATAAACATGTCTGTTCATCGCACATGATGATATGATGGAATTATCTGTTTTTTGCTCCTTTGACACAGATTCCAAAAGACAGACCATAAACAACTACCGTACTTGTGCCTTATTTACAGTCAAATGTCGCTAAAACTTTTTTATTCGTTGGGTGTCTTGAGATTTGCACATCTTTTTGATTCATATCTTCTGACGTGACTGTCCACAATCAGATCTTGAAAGGTCATCGCTGGTGGCTCATGACAGTGATGATGATGATGATGATGAGGGTCTGTGTTTCTTTTCTTTTCACAGCTGGGGAATGGCGGTCAACGTATATTCTACCTCAATTACCCAGGAGACAATGAGCAGGCATGACATCACGGCGTGGGTGAACGATCTGCTGTGTCTGAACTACACTAAAGTGGAGCAGTTGTCCTCAGGTACTACACGCTGTGACTGACACGCATTACGCCAATAATCGCAGGATTTACACTAAGTCATTAAGTGGAGGTGTCTGGTGTGCTGCTAAACCGCTGCTTCCTTAAACCATCTCACTAACTAGTTGTAGAGCACGGCGTGGTTGATTTGTGCTTTACTCGCTTGGTGTTTGCTTTACTTCTTTTAGGTGAAGTATTTATGGTCAGACGGGCAAATACAATCTTCTCTTTCAAACATGATGCTGAGTTAGGCATTTCCTTTTCTTATTGCTTTATTAAACTACTTTATTCTTATAAAATTATGCATTTTTACAGTTGAATTTTGAATAATTACTGTATGTCAAATACTTTATTGAATGGAAGCTGAAGTTTTGATCCAGTTTTACTTGTATTAAAAATAGACAGGGCCGGACCACACCGCAAAAAAAAAAAATATATATAATTTAAACAATGTTTTACTCGTTTTCACTTTCAAGCATAAATCTATCTTTTTTATTTCTTTATGTACACGTGAGCCTGTTTGTTCTTGTTTAGTAATATTACAATGCAGTTCTTACTATACGATAAGATGCTCATGTGAAATATCTGAATCTTTCCGAGTTTTAATACTAAAAGCCTTTAAATTAGGTAATTTTAACATTTAGTTTTTTTCTTCTTCTAAATAAAAACACCATTGTTTTACAGCTTCTGTTGAGCCAAATAAACAACAAGTTTCATCATTTAAAAAAAAAAATTCATTGTGTCTAAGTTTCTCGTCTGTGATTGAGTCATAAACCTGCTCTTGTGTGTTGTCCTCTTTTTAGCATCTGTTCTATATCTTGGTGTTTATGTTCACATTTTTGTTCCTCGTTTGTCTTGCGTTTAACCTCAAACCAGACATTAGGACTTTTATTTGGCCGAGTGTCAGCAAAGCAGGTATTTAAGGATCATTAAGACACCGAATGTTCTTTGGAAACTCTCCAGTGTGGCTCAGTGTCTGGATTAAGTTTCGATAAGATCCTGCCAATGGGACAAAATCGAATTTAAAGAATGTAATGCACATCGATGACTGTACATGTACACGTACAGTACAAGACTGTTCCATCCATCCATTTTCTACCGCTTATTCCATTTTTGGGTCACTGGGAGCCATGCTGCTCAAAGCTCTTCTAATTCCAATGCTTGTGTATTGATTTGCAGGAGCGGCGTATTGTCAGTTTATGGACATGTTGTTTCCTGGCTGTATCAGTCTTAAGAAGGTGAAATTCCAAGCCAAGCTGGAGCACGAATACATCCACAACTTCAAACTCCTGCAGGCCTCCTTCAAGAGGATGAACGTCGACAAGGTCAGAAAACAATCCACTTCTGTGTCTTTAACTCAATGGTACAATGAGAGTGAATGATATATAAGTTGTAATTGTTATTATCATAATAATATTATTCTTGTTATTAAAATATTATATCATATATTTTTAACTTCCAACCTTTGACCATGGTGGCTTCATCTTTCTTCTGCTCTGAAACTACTGAAGTCACTACGTCTGTCCGAACACTTTTCGGTGTCTATTTTCCTTTTTTAACAATGATTAACAATAATCATTCAAGCTCAAATTGGTGCCACATACATTTGGATTATTTTGTCAAATTCAGTGCATTTCTATTTTATTTTTGTGTATTATTTTTAGGCAAAGGATGAATAAATAAATAAATAATAATTAGTCGGATGAGTTACAGTTTAAGCCAATCAGGTGTGTGGATCAAGGTCTTATAAACAAGTTATTACTTATGTTTACTTCTATGAATAGTTACCACTTGATTCTCAAGCAAAGTAATTGATAATTAATACTGGTATGTATAATAATGGTTAGTAATTGAGTAACATAATTCTAAAATTAATTACCAGAAAAGTAACTATTTCCTTACTTTAAAAATGTGATTTTTTTGTACAAATGTTTCATTATTAAATTTAGTATAAATGTACAAAAAAGCATTTAAAATTAAATGTCTCGTTAAATCTACACTAGGGAAGGGAATGCATTTTTTTCCGGAGAATTCAGGAAACACAAGCGCATGAGTTTGATTCCCTGGATATGTTTGAAATTATCGATTTATAAAAAGTCTAATGACATGTAATTTACTGTATACTAAGTCCAATGAGAACAGGAAATTGAACCAAAAAGCTGTACTCAATCCGGCAGAATAGTCATTTTATTACAAGTGAATAGCAATAAAAACATATTATTTATGCATGTATTATGTTCAGCTGCATCCAATAAGTTAATAAATACATAAGAACTTTTATTCTGTATTAACTCAATAACTGCTAATAACAGCCAATGCAGTTTTAATACATGTATATGGCAAAAATAAACGTAATTACCTATTAACACCAGTTAAAGTCAACCCAAGTGATTTTACCAAGTGGATCCAGCTCCACGTTACCCAGAAGTAGTTAAGAAGAATCATGAATAAATCATGAGTGTTTAAATATTCCCACAGTGTTTACGTTTTTTTCCCTCATCTGTGTAGATTATCCCTGTTGAGAAGCTGGTCAAGGGTCGATTTCAAGACAACCTGGACTTCATTCAATGGTTCAAGAAGTTCTTTGATGCTAACTACGATGGGAAAGAATACGACCCGCTTGAAGCCAGACAGGGCCAAGACGCCATTCCACCTCCCGACCCCGGGGAGCAGATCTTCAACCTGCCCAAGAAGTCTCCTCATGCCGTCAGCTCTCCCATTGCTGGTGGGTTTAGGCTGGTTCATAGATAAAAAATGTAAAAACAAAAAAAAAATTGTCAACTTATTTCAAATGAATATGTTTGCAGGAGCAACTAAATCTGCCTGTTCTACACCCAAGTCCTCCACCTCCACATCACGACCCTCCTCGGCTAAAAAGCTGCCTATGTTGTCAGCAACGCCGGCGAAGGGCGAGAAGGAGCTGGTAGCCCAAGTAACGCAACTGAATGACCAGGTGGTTTTACACATTTTTAAGTAGAGAGAGAGAGAGAGAGACACTGACTCAGATGAACTCGTTCTTTGGAAGAGCCAATGAGAAGCTTGCATGTGTTGCATGCAGTTTTTAAACTCTTCTAAACTTTAAAATGAAGCATAAACACGTTTACATGAACCTGTTATGTTGTAAGAAGGAGCAATCGAAGCGATTTGTTTTAAAAGGAGCCACATGGATTCCTAATCTTAGGTTTAGATGCACTTATACACATTATTATTAATATTGTAATCAGTCCACTGGGTCAGTATGACAAGCCCCATAGGACACACGACGTGATAGAGCAGTCTATCACTTGTGTGTATATACGTATATGTGGCAAGGGTGACGGTCTATTGGAGGTTATGTTCTGTTTTTCAGAATTCAGTCACCATTCAAAATTCTCAATTAGAAGTCTAAGTTCTAAAATAAATTGTTGCAATTCTTTTAGTTTATTGTTTAGAATTCTGATATAAAAAGTCAGAATACCAAGTTTATTATCGGACATTCTTAGATAAAGTGTTGCTAGTCTAACTTTATAACTAGAATCCAGAGGAAAAAAAGTTGATGTATAAAGTACTTACTGAAAATAAAAATTGTGTGTGTGTGTGTGTGTGTGTGTGTGTGAATATGTGTATACTCACAACTATCAGTTATAAACTCAGAATTGTGAGTTTCATATACATACTTATTTCACACCAGGGCTGGGTGATATGAGTGAAAATTTTTATCACGATATTTTCTAGTGTCCAGACAGTATCGGTATGATATGACGGTATCGGGGGGTGGACACTACATTTTAGTAGACCTTAATTACATTTTTTGTTCACAAAATCTGTATTGTAACTTTGTGACAGGTGTGATCTATTAATTCCTAATTATTAATTCCTAAATCTATTAATTATAACACTTTCTGCGTTTGATTAGCAATGTCTCCGTGTCATCATTCAAAGTAGTAACAGAACAAACGTGTTATACTGTATTAAAGTGTTTATACACATGTATAACAGTTACATTTATGAATCTGTGCCGTTCCCACGGTATTGCAAATCACTATTGTGGCCCAACTCAATACTGGTTTTCACGTTAATACCAGTTTACCACCCACACCTAGTTCTCTGTATGTATTAGTTGTGATTGATGTTATGCAGCACTGAATCTGGTGTGTGTGTGTGTGTGTGTGTGTGTGTGTGTGTGTCCTCAGCTCAACACGTTAAAGCTGGCGCTGGAGGGCGTGGAGAAGGAGCGTGACTTCTACTTCGGGAAGCTGAGAGAAGTGGAGCTGTTGTGTCAGGAGCAGAGTCAGGACAACGGGCCTTTCGTGGAGAGACTGATGGAGGTGCTGTACTCCACCGATGACCAGGTCAGCCACGCCTACTAGTCACTTTATTCTAGCTTTGATCTGACATTTGTCACACAAGACAATCGAATTATAATGGTAATGACGTTTCACCTTTGTGTTTATTCGTTTTGTCAAATTATACTCCAATAAATATTTCTACTTGTTAATGTTTGTTGAATATTTAATTTGGCCGGGGGTTGGAAATGGATGGGAATTGAATTACGGAAAAGGACTAATGGTTTTTATATTCTTTGGGGAAAAAAAACTGGATTGACAGACTGACAGAGTCAGACAGATTTAGACTTACTGACAAACGATTAGACAGGTACATAGACAGACGATCAGACAGACAAAAGACAACAGACAGACAGGAAAAATAAGGCTGACAGACTGATTAATGGATGGATAGGCAGACAGACAGACAAAAAGATAGACAAAAAGATAGACGGACAGACAAAAAGGCAGGCAGACAGATACTGAGTCTGAGACAGATACTGAGACACTGAGTCAGACAGAGTGAGAGACAGATAGATAGACAGACTGACTGACAGATAATAGTCCCAGGAAAAAAGGCAGATAGACAGACAGACAGACAGACAGACAGATAGATGGATAGATAGAAAGATAGAAAGAAAGAAACAGCCAAAGGACAAAGAAAGACACAGATTAGACTGATTGTAATATAACTGTAGCTCTTCTACTATAAAAGCTAAATCACTAAAGCAGTGTGTTGTGTGTTCAGGAAGCGGCTGGAGAAGAACACGAGGCTCCGGCTCATGAAGACGACGTCCCCGATGACACACAAGACGAGTACTGAACACACTCCACCACCACCATCCTTTACTCTTCACTTCTTCTCTCCGTGAAGCGCCAGACCAATTGGCCAAATATCCATGCTGTTTTTTTTGTATTGCTTTCTCTCTTTTTTTTTTTTTTTTAAATTAGAGTCCCACTTTTAATTTGTCGTGCTGAGAATCTGAGGCCTGTCAAACACATTGCCTTCACTTTCCATCCGCTCATCTCGTCGCTCCCACGCCATGAGAACTAAAAACCACGTGCTTTCGGGTTTTAGTTCCCAAGTCGAACTGAAATCGGAAGGAAATGGAATTACAGTGGCTTAAGCAGTAGCTGGAACCAATTTGGCTGTTTGGTTTCTAAGCCAATCACAACGCTGCAGTAGATCACCCAAACAGGAAGTGCTGATGCCGATGCCATTGTGTGTGAAAGTCTCAGTCGCTCAAAGCACAAGTGTCAGTGTCCGACGTGAAAGCACTTCTTCATCGAGCGGATTGTCTGCTCTTCATCATCATCATCATCTTCATCCTCACTCGTCCGAGAATTGATCAGCAAAGCATCGGTCACTTTTATACTTGGATTGCAGATGTTTTTGTGACATTTCCACACGTCGGAAAAGCCAATCGGTTTATCTGAAAAATGAAGTGCAAATCTTCTTGATGAAAATCCCACGTTTATTTATTTTTTACTTTTACCGTGGATGTCGTAACATAAGGCAATGTATACAGGTTTTATGCAGGAGCTTTTAAAAAAGTCTGATGTATTAAATACATTTTTATGTTTCAGCTGAATCCGTGTTGGGTGTCTAAATGTTTGCTTTTGTCTGTAGAGCTGGAGCGGGGAGAAGGTTTGGGTTGTTTTAAAGCACAGGTCTTACCGGAGAACATTCTTGATTTTCTTCACAGGTCATTTAATATCGTGTACAATGAAAGGAATGTAAACAAATGTACTGTTAATAATTATAAATAGTCAATGTATTTTTTTTTTCTTTTGTATTATTTCTCTGTATCTGCTCTTTTGCATTCCCGACCGTGTTGCATGTCGACATTTTATTTGTGAAGAACTTGACCTGCTTTTTACATATTTAATAAAAAAGTAAACCAAAATCAAAACTTGCTGAAGGCCTCTTTATAAGTACATATGGACATATAAAATTATAATATCTGTTTAAAAGATCCATCCATCTATCAAATTCTCTTATCAGTTCAACTTAAATTCTCTCCACTCTATATCTTTTTATTTATCTATCTGTAAGTTTGTCTGTAATGTTATTTTTTTTAATGTACGCAATATTTAAATACGCAATATAAAAACGTAAATCACAACTAAACAGCGTGACTTCAACACACACTGAACAGACGGCCTAAAAAGGTTGAAATACCTTAATTGTACAGCAAATGGACGACAAAAATGAATGAAATACTATTCCAACTCCAAGGGAATAATTTGATTACTAATACTTATATGGACAGTATGGTGTGTTTTTGTGTGTGTCGTAGTTCTGATCCGGTTCTTATTGTAAATACCGCAACATGACGTCACTTTTAAAGAACCAATGAGCATGTCTGAAATGTTTAAAGAAAGTCTATCTTCAAATTAAAGTGTGCAACGGTGCATAAACAGGTTTGTTGGTGGACGGGGGCGTCGATATACTGATCTATTCAAATAATAAATTGCGTATCTTTACAAATGTATGCATTAAAGCGTAAAATAACATAGAAGCAAGAGTGAAATAGAAATACGCGTTAAATAAAGTAATAGAGTGCTAAATTCTACTAGTTCACACCACGGTGTTTAAAAGCTACTCGATACCGTTACTTTAATTGTTTATTAATACTGCAATTGCAGTAGCGCAGTATTTCAAATGACCAGTAGGTGGCGCCGCGATTCGGAAAAACGCGCGGGAGATGCAAAACGAAGAAGACATGCATCGTACTCGGCAACTTACTCTAAAAGTGTATGTTTATATCTTAATTGAGCTGTCCTTTTAGAAGAACGTCATATAAAAACAATAAACCATGTCCAAGGTAAGAAGGTGTTTATACACCTCTGCTTTTCTAGTGTTTGACATATCAGTTTCGAACGCGTTCAAATGTAATTTTAGCAAACCGACCAACGCCAAAAACGTTGAAAACCAAATGAAGATGATTAGTAAATGACTAAAATGAAGTGAATGAATGTCTGCGTTTTGTGTTTGTGTCCAAGCGCAAGCAAAACCAAAAGACTCGGTGTGCGTTGTTTCCCGATGACGTCAGAGACACGTGCCGGAAGCCGAGAAAAACTTCCCAACCGTCCTGGGACAGATGTGGGGACAGTTTTCTGGACACACCGGTCATCCATGTATGTGACGTCATCACCACACAGCCTTTCACGAGGGATTCAACCGTGCTTTCGTTTCAGAAGCTGCAGACAGTGGAGAAAAGGCAGAGAAGGGGACGTAAAGTCTGTCTGAAGTCGCTTTCAGGTGCCAAAACTGGGAATATGGGGAAAACCATGAAGTCAAATGTTTTAATATCGATGGTCTGTTGTAGGAAATGCAGACATGGGGTCTGATGAGCCGATGAACATCGCCTGGAGCTCCAGCGATGATGAGTCTGAGAAGGATGAAGCACATTCCTCATCCCGACAGACACACAAGCATCATTCCAGCTCCCTGAGGAAGATCAGAGCCGGTTTAGGTCCGTACCAAAGTGACTTACGAACATTTCAGGTGATGCTGTAGAATTATTATTGTGCCCAATTTTCGTTATTATAATATAAGAGACAGCCTCATCACATGACAGGGATGGAGAACCAACGCAATTGTTCGAAACACTTCATTAACGTTTCTATAATGTTGGGTTTGTGCGATGATGAATTAAGAACACACACAAAAGCTCAAGTAGTGGACACCACAACTTTACTACTTGGCACGAAAGAACACTACACAGAATTGAACACTACACAGAGTTGAACACTAACACTACACAAAGTCCAACACTACACAGAGTTAAATTACCAACAATACACAGAATGGAACACTAGCACGATACAGAACCGAACACTACAAAGAGTTGAACACAAACACTACACAGAGTTGAACACTAACAATACGCAGAATTGAACACTACTCAATTTAACACTAACAATACACATATTTTAACACGAACACTACACTGAGTTGAACACTAATGCTACACAGAGTTAACTCCTCACAGAGTTTAATAACAACACTACAGAATTGAACACTAACTCTACACAGAGTTCAGCACTAACACTACACAAAGTTGAACACCAACACTGCACTGTCGAACGCTGCACTGGTTTGAATACTAAATTCATTTGTTGTTATTTGTTTACATATATAATACGGCTGTCAAAATTAATGCATTAACGCATGCAATTAATTTTAAGTACGCAATTGCAATATTTATTTTTATCGCACGCAATGGCGCTTTTGTTCCAGCGGGGGCCGCTGTTTGTTCAACCTGCATTAAAATAAGAGAAACGATGGCGGTGTAGACGGAGAATTTCACTTTAAAACTTTGCCAGATGGATCCGTAGATAGAACAAAAGTGCAGTATGATGTGTACAGTATTTTGCAAAGCTGAAATCACACGCACTTCGTTAATAATAATGAAGGGAAAATGCGCACAATCTCACAAACGACTGCGCATGAGCCGATCATAAAGAATGTGGAATCATGGGGACACTGACAGCGCTCGTAAGTTGACTTGTTCCTACACTATAATTTTTTAGAAATGTTCTCAACTCTCAGCGGCACAACTTTAATTATATGTTGGTATTCTTTTCGTCATTGGTACTTTACATATATGCCGTGCCTATATTGTCGACTTTCTTTTGGAATCCAATTTATTTTATTGCCACTGATTGTTTTGGAGTTTAATTGACATACCTGTGTTTTTTTTCTTTTAAGAAACATGTCTTTCAAACCAACAGTTAATTTTCATTCTTGGTTTTTGGTTATTTTCGGTTTTTGGTTGTTCTCTGGTTCTTGCAAGTGTGTTGTTTCAATAAGAAAATATATTGCAAATTGAATGAAAAGTCTACTAAATTATATTACAGTATTTAAACGGGTGTTTATGTAGTGTTGAGTTTACATTCATTTACATTTTACACATTTACACATCCCATATTACAAGCTTCAGTTATTTATTTGCGATTAATCGTTTGACAGCACTAATATATATTTACACACACACACACACACACACACACACACACACACACACATTAATATATAGAGCATATTTTAAAGGTAAATATTAGTAATCAAAACATTAGTTTGTTCTGATAGAAACTGTACTGTTGATAGAGGCTGAAGATCTGCCCTCCATTGATTCAGCATCAGACAGTGAGATAACACAGGAAAAGCCTTCAAAAGAGCCAAGAGATCTTCGGAATATTGCTGGGGTGAGTTTCTATTTCATTACCAGAATCGTATTCAAAATCAGTAAATTGACACTTATTGCTACACTGCATATTTTAAGGCAAAATACATTTTATTGTAGTAAATCACCAAAATTTGATTTTAGTTTGTATGGATGAATTAGCTTTAATAATAAATAAATACATTACTAAATCAATTAGTAATATTGCTTCTAGTATTTTTTTTGTTAAAAAACTGCTGATTCAAAAGTGACAGATGATGCATTATTTATGTTGAATAATGTTAAATTAAAAGTTTTTTTAAATTTATTTAGTTAATTATTAAGTGTAATGCAAAAATATAATGTGTTTGACAAATGGATGACTAAGTAGAAGGACAGAAATGAGTAATTTCATGTGGATCAACAAGTAAAGGTTGAAGGTTTGATTCCATCGTTCCAGATTGGTCACATAGGTCCAATTTCTAAAGTGTGGAGTTGGTTCAGCTTTATTTGCTAAAACAATACAGTGTAAATAAATGTACACGGTGGATTTAAAGTAGGACATAATAGTTTTACAATCTCACTCACTTTACATTATAGCAAAACAAAAGGCGGTGTGACACTTTACCAGTAGAGGGCGATGTGGCTCTTCACAAGTTCTTGGTGTCTGTGCTAGTAGACGGACTGACCTTTGCCCTAATATTCAACCGTTCTAAGTGCAAGTTTATTAATATTTTACACAAGGACGTCTGAACAAGATTTTGGAAATTACGTCCATTTATTGTCCCATTTCATAATTTATCGGTTTCTGTCTTTTATTGCAAACCACTGTATGTTTCCATTCTCGTGCTTTTTTTTCTTTATTTTATAAATATTTTATAAATATATAAATTTTATACATTTTTGCGTTATAATGCAGATTTGGTGCTTGCCATTCCTATGATGAATAATCCCAGTATATTTTACTGGTCAGAGTAATAATTATAATTATTTACTAATAATTAATTTAATATGTATTAATAGTTATTAGTGTAGGTATTTCCTTCAGAAATACATCAAGCATCCAGCACGATACACTTTCTATTGTCCTTGTAGCGTTTAGCTCTGGTTTTTCAAGTTTGCAGCGAGGAACTGGAAACCCAGATTTGTAATCTCACCTTGTCACCCAGAGAAAATCTGTCTGTCGTGTAGTGAAACTCTCCATCTTAAGAATCTGGACCAGTTAGTGTTTAGCTTTAGGATACATTTTACCGCCATTGTTTATTGTGTAGAATTAACATCAGCCAAAAGTATATAGTAATTTACTGTAAAATAATTTGTTTCAAGTGTTGTCAAGTAATATGAAGGAAGGAAGGAATTTGTTTCAAGTATTAGAAACAGTATATGAAATTAAGTAATTAATTTGTTTTTTTCATTGACCATGAGTCAATTTTTTTTAGCCTTTTCCATTTCTGGGTCACGTGGAACTGCTGCAAAAAATCCCTTTTTTTAATCTAGTTTATTTTCGATATATGTTATTATTCTTATAGATTATCTAGATTATTCTAGATTGATTTCAAGATCATTCTAGGTTAACAAAGAGATCATTCTAGAGACAAAGAGATAGATGGATGGATAGATAATTACATTTTCAGCTTTTTGGTATGTATACATAACTTATATAAAACTATACACTTTTTATTGTTTATAGTCCACTTTTATATTTTTAATAACCTAGTTAATAATCTAGATATAGACTAGTTTGTATGTACAGTTGTATAGGACAGTTAAAAATGGATTATTTTGGTCACAATATATTATAGTAAATATTTATTTATTTATATTTAATTGTGCTTGCTGGCTCCATTGGCACGAAAAGTAATCATTTTTGGATTTGTAAATTCAAAAACATTATGTGCGCACACAGATGTTCTAGACAGAGTGTTGTGATGACACACTGATCCGGGGTTTCTCATTCCCTCGGAAAGATCTGTCCTCGTCCCGCTAATTTGAGAAATGCCCCTCGTGACGTGTTCGGAGGGAAGAAATGCCAGCGAGAAAAAAAAAAAGCAGGAATGAGACGTGATAAAGCAGAAAGTGTGTGTCCTCCTCCATTCATTTTCAGCCAGTGTGGGGCGAGCACATATTTGAGCCCCGGCCAGGAACATCGTGTCCCGTGTGCGGAGCGAGCGAGCGAGTGCGGAGCGCGGTTGGCTGGCACACTGCCCTGAAGGGTCAAGTTGATTCAAATAAAAGAGTGTGTAGGCTGTTTGCTGACTGGAATGCTGTTCGTGTCTCCACATGATAAGAAGACAGGCCATTTTCTCCAGAAGAAAACCAGTTTATGACATCTCTCCTCCCCCCCCTTCTTCTCTTTCACCGTTCACTTACGTCCGTCCTTTACTACCTGCCATAAAACGACTGACTGTGTGTCATTCATCATCAGGATTTATCTTCGGTTCATCAATGGAATGTTTTTTGTTTTGTTTTTTTCCCACTATTGTTTTATAAATTTGTGTTATTGTCATCATTGTTCGTTCTTATTTAGTAACGGAGAACCCATGAATGAAAGCAAACATTGAATAACTTTACCTAAATATAAAGGTGTGTGTGATATAAATATAAACGTTATGATAACCTTGAATACGTTTCGGATATTTCTTATTTTAAAAAATCACATGGTGCATTTTATTATGCGTTTTATTTATTCTCTGCATTTATGTCTGTTTAAAAGGCATTGATTATGTTGGATGAAAAAAAAAAGATGCTTTGGTTTTTATTTTGCTTTTTTTATACACTTAAAGGAAACATCCACAATAGAAATCAGGCTTAACCCGATTCATTAAATAATAATTTGTAATACTTTTAAAATTTGTTAATTAAAATGTAATATTTTATATTTTATTATATACTTTTTAAAAATATGTTTTATAATAATTTTTAAATAATAAAAGCAGTTAGTAGACATTCAGTCATCATTTTATCCCCTTACTCCATTTCTGGAGCCAATCACAGCAGCTCTGGGCCAGACACACCCTCTGGATTGGTAATACGTTTAAAACATGTTACTTAAAATGTTATATTTTATAATTTGATACATACGTTTATTTTAAAAATATATTTAAAAATAGTTTTATCCAGAAATAAAATCAGTTTGTAGACATTCGTCCATCCATTTTTTTTTTTTTTTACTTTTGACTGCCTTTCTGGGGCCAATCACAGCAGCTCTGGGCCTTGGGCTGGACACACCCTACTGGATTGGTAATAATTAAAAAAAATTTTTGCTTAAAATGTAATATTTTATTAAATGTAATACATACTTTTATTTTAGAATCTTTTAAAATAGTTTTTCTCCAGAAATAAAAGCAGTTAGTAGACATTCATTCATCCATTTTTTAACACCTGACTCCATTTCTGGAGCCAATCACAGCAGCTCTGGGCCTCAGGCTGGACACACCATCTGGATTGGTGGCCAACCAGTCGCAGTGCGGGACACACACATTCACACACACTCTCACTCACACAGTGTCATATTGCCAATATATGACAGTGCTAACATTTGTGACCTAAAACCAGCTTTCTAACTCTCCAGTTGCCAGATGAGATCTCAGACTACTCGTCCAGTGATCCTGAGCAAAGCCGAGCAGACTCTTCTCTGCTGGATCCCGGTGAATCCAGCAAGCCGTCGGTCAGCGAGTGGGTCCGATCTGCTCAAGCAATCCTGCAGACGCCTCAGAAACAGACCAGCACGGTTGTGAAGACCCCCGAGGACTCCAGTAAGAAGAGGAGGAGGTTTGAGAGGTATGATCCATCACATTCAGATCACAAATTTCATTCCGGTACAACTCCGTGCAAGTTGTTCTCGGTTCCTCAGTATATTGACGACTGACTTTTTTATTTGGATTTATTGGTCTTAACTCACCGCAGTTGCTCATTCTGTTGAGTTATTCTAGCGATTTTGGCTTCTTCACTGTCAAGCTTCCAACCGCGTGTTTTTCTGGAAATGAAGCTTTTCGTTTTAGCTACTGAAACTACAGCTTGTTTTTTTTTTTGTCTAAAATTTGGATCAATTATCAAGGTTATTGACACCATGATAATGGGAACAATATGCCGTTGAATTCTTAAGAACAAAGCAAATGGAAAAAAAAATTGTTATGTGCGCACACTTTTTAATTTTTATAAATAATTTTTATACTTTTGTTTTGTATTATTAATTTGTTTTTGGTTGACAGTTGCCCCCTGACTTTAACTGAATAGGAAAGGGTGGAAGGACTGAACAAAGATTTTCATGGCAATAAACCTGTAGAAACACATACTACATCATATATATATTAAAAACAAAAAAAGATTGTAATGTGCACACAAATTTTTTTTTTTTTTGGTCAAATAATTTTAACATTTTTTTTTTATAATTTTCACATTTTTAATAGTTATTTATTTGTATTATATGCTGTATTGTTGTTGTTGTTGTTGTTGTTGTTATTATTATTATTATTATTATTATTATTATTATTACTTTTATTAAATAGTAAGTTAAGTTGACAGTTGCCCTATGACTTTAACTGAATAGGAAAGTTAGGAAGGACTGACCAACGATTTTCATGGGAGTAAACCTGTATAAACACACGCATAAACACATACTGCTTTATATTGCGTGTATATACTTGACATATGTAAACCTTACGCACACAAACATATATCATTATATATACAATATATGCAGACCGCCCCAAAGCAGTTGTATGAAATAAACAGTTTTAACTTTGTGATATACTGTATACATAAGGAATTTTGTGTTTGGCATGTCATAAAATCTGTTTAATCTGATGGAAATCAGAGTGTCTTTTTCTGTAAATGAACAGAATTATTTGTTTAAAAATATAAGTCTTATTAAATGTTGGTCATTTTTTTACACACCATTGAGAAATTAATGAAACAATCATGAAATTAATTAAACAAATTAAATGAACACAGATTAAACACATGAAAACTTTAACAGGATACAATACTATTATAATTATTAAAACATTTATAGGAAAAATGAATAATGAAAATCAAATGTTTGTTGTGATTATGAAGGGCCGAGGGGCAGCAAAGCGGCAATCTTTTTTTCACAGTTTGACGTCAAATTCACAACCCCGAATATCATATCAGTGTAAACACAACCAGTACAAAAAGAGTTCAAAGTCTAAGAGCGGCCCTGGAATGATACATCCACACCCTTATCGTAAGGCCCAATGCACACGGCATTTTCATTGGATGAGACGGAGCAGTTTTTTTTTTTATTCTGTGGAGTTTTTTTTTAATTTAATTCAATTTTTTTTACTTTGCATTTCCTCATAACCTGCATTCAAGATTCAGGGTTCCTATGGATGCTTGAAATCCTTGAAAATGCTTGAATTTCAATAATGTGTTTTTAGTACAGGCATTTAGGTCAAAGTGGGGCCCCGAATGCTTCTGTCTGTCTGTCTGTCTGTCTAACCATCTGTCTGTCTGTCCGTCCGTCCATCATCTCCCCCATCACATACACACCATGATGATGCAAGCAGTAAATCAACTGTAAATGTTTCACTCACTCTTTTTCCACGCTCATCTCAACTTGGCTGATTTTCACACACTTTGTGTAGGATGAAATGGAATGAGTGTGTAGTTCAGACACAGCTCAGCTGTGTCCCTGTCCGGCGTGTTCCAGCTGACCGTACTGTACGTCCACCATCGGTATAACATGTCCAGTGTTTCGAAAGCAAAGTGAAGCCAATACATTTTTTGAAATCTTTTGGTCAAACTGTTCATTTTTGTATTAATGTCAAATAGAATGATATTCCTGGGGACAAATATCCCACTTGGTGAAGTCTATATGGCTTTTATTAGTCTACAAATAGTCTACAAATAGACAGATATTTTTAAATAGCTATTCAAATAAGCCATTTAAATGTAATTAATATATCAAAACATATGGGCTTGAAATTGTTACTGTGTAATTTTGTGTTTACCTCAAGTAAGAAAGAAATATGTGTGTGTATTTTCTTTATATTTTTTATCATTATTTATATGTATGTGTGTTTAAATTCATATAATGTAATATTATTACTAGTATAAAATGTATTTTAATATTTAAGATTCTTTTAATTATATTATTTTTATATATAATTGAAAAAACATTGCTTTTACAAGACCTTATTTTGTGATTAATAATCAGTTTCATAATACGTATATTGCGGTAGAGAGCTGATCATTTAAACAGAGCTGATATGAATTTCCTATATAACTATTACTAACAACATAAAATCTAAATTCTATGGAACTTGGATTGATAACCAAATTCGATGTATGACAAAGTGTCAAAGTGGTGAACAAAATTCTACATGAGCAGAAATGTACTCACTTCACTAGATTATGTGATTTTTTTGTGTGTGTGTCAAGTTCTTTAGCATGCTATATTTGTTCTTTATTCATGTGTGTATTATTTAGTTCTATGCAGCTAAAGAAATAATATTTATTTTATTCTAAGCAAGTTTTCATTTTTACATTCACTTGGATCAAATTCACACCGTTACAATGTCTCCAAGAGTTTATTGTGTGTGTGTGTGTGTGTGTGTGTGTGTGTGTGTGTGTGTGTGTGTGTGTGTGATTTGGACTCTATAGGGGCGGCCTTGCTGAAAGACTGAGTCGCCTTCACAGCAGACAGAGATCCGCCATCAGCTTCTGGAGGCATCAGTGCAGCTCCAGCACATCCACTGGTACGACACACAACCAGCGTTTACATCTTTAGACATTGAGGATTCGCTTCCACATGTATCGACGTAAATACGTTTCAAAGTTCATTGTTTACTGAGTTTCCCGAGGAACTGTAATACCATCGACGCTCCACACTATGTTTTTTCAAACATCATAAATATTAAATACCTAAAAAGTAAAATCTTTTTGTCTTAGATATATAGAAAAATCGCCAAATTGATTTTGTAATATGCTTCATTAACGAGCAAATATTTGCGCAAATTCATTGTTCCTCATGCTTTGTATGACGTTTAGAAAAATTATTTGATCTGTTTTAGAATTAATATAAAAAAATAAAATGGTATATTGTATTTTAATGGTATAATGGTAATTTCCGACGCTCAAAAACTTGGAAGGTGCTTTTTAATCGCTGATTTTAAATATAAGCGCCCATTTTTCCATATTTCAAAACATTCAATTCAATTTTTTTCTTCTATTTTCAAAAAATGAAGAACACGGGCAAAAAAAATCAAATGAACAGACACAATCAAAACACTCGGTCTGCTAAACAGGGGATAACAGTCCTTCGCTTCGATTCTCTTCTGCGTCTTCATCACAGCGATTCATCACAACGTCTGATAAACCGACAACTCGACAGGATTTCCGCAGTTGTTTTGCGCATGAAATTCTGACTACTAGAATCGACGTTTTGTCATCTATCATTCAAGCAAAACAATATCAAAATTACACGAGTTACAAGTTAGGCTTGGTAAATAAAGAAAAAATTAAATGTTTCGGAGAATTTTAAACGTAGTTGAACCAGAAATGTATTTTTTTTTTGCCATTTTTATTTTGTGTCTAAAAAATCAGGGGGGTGCTGCTTATATTCGCGGGGTGCTTATAATCGTGTAAATACAGTATTTATTGAATAGAGAATATTGTCATATATTTTATAATAATAATAATGTCACATTTTCTCTATTATATACAAGCATCGTCTCTCTGTGTCTCTCCAATTATTATTTTCCTGTTTTGTTCTATATACCCCCCTTCTTCCCCCTTCATCACACGGTTTCGTTTTTGTTCAGAAATTTCCATTACACATCTTTCAGAAGTCTTCTGCTGAGGTCTTGGCAGAAGTCTCCATCGTTTCAGCTGAGTCACATGTGTTCTAACTCTTCCTCCAGCAGTCATCATGGGAATATAATAGTGTGTCCCGTCATGGCTGGAGTTGATTTCTGTTCCTTCGAACTGGCTGATTTAAGCAAAGAGTTGATCCGGTGCCAGTGCACGTTTTCTGTGCTCGGCTAAATATTTCTTTGCTGTTCTTTTGTTGTTCTTGTTATTTATGGCCTGTTTTTTGTGTCTCACTTGGATAATGATTAGTTTTCCTTGCAATAATAATAACTTACATTTACTTCAATTTGAAAACTTGATAACAGGCCTGATAACTATAAATCTTTCCATTTTCTTTTTTTTTTTGCTTTACAGTTATTTACTATAAAATGTAAAATCGTAAATGTGTGTTACCCCTGACTCCGCCCATAACAATAACAAATGAATACATTTGTTTATTTTAATTATCATTCATGTATTGTTATTCATTAATCAAAATTATGATTATTTTGAATGAAAATACTGTATTGTGAATAATAAATCAACAAATTGCAGCTCTAATAATTTTTAGTTTAAATGTTACATACACACTTTTTACATGTTACATTTAATTATACATGTTTTTATTATTATACAATTGTATTATTATTTGGTCAATATTGTAATTTTTTTAATAATATTTTATTTCAGTTTACATTGTTTCATTATTTTATATAAACAACATAACGTTGCTTTGATGCACTGTAAATTGTATACACATTGACATGCTCGCTCACTTTACTTTAAACACTGTATGACATTTTTAATAAATATTGTATAGTCAATTATTCAATTAATAATTGTTTTTTACGGCAGCTGAAAAAGGTGTCTTGACGCTGAGGATTGTGGGAGTGCGAGAGGAGTGTGACATGCAGGCCGCAGTGTGTGAGCGGCTGCCGGAGGAGGAGAAGTGTGTGGCGCTTTTTAACAAAGACACGGCGAGGCAACTACAACCTGTGCCCGGAGATATCATCCATATCTACCCGCCATGGTGAGGGTCTACAATTCTTATCACGTTTATATCTCTTTACATTCTTGTTCTAATTATTTTGGAATATATGTATAGATATAGACTGATAGATGGATAAATAGAATAATGAAGGGCCCTATATCTATCCATGCTGGAAGGATGGATGAATAAACCAGCAGATGGTATGATATGGACAGACAGAGAATTTAGAAAGAGAATATAAACAGAAAAAAAAAAGAAATAAAGAAAGTGTGAGTTTAGGATTCAGAACTAGACATGTTATTTATCACAGTTATATTGTCTTCGTTATAATCGTCTGTTTTCTGTTGCTTATGAATCATAGAAATTTACCCTTTCTGGGATAAACAACATCTCATTCATTCATTCATTCATCGAAGAGAATGTTTTTTTCACTCTAGACTTCAAATGACTTACTGTTACTGAGCCGTGCTAGACGGACCATTCTAGAGTTTCTTCCACCTGTGTTAGTGTTAGAATTTTTAGTATCAAATTATTTTAGTATAAAAATTATCTTGTTTAAATATAGAGGAGCTACGGCTTTAAATGTGATCAACTGAGTGCTGTATTTTACAGGTAACTAATGTAGTGACTGAACACAGGACTGATATGGTCATGCTTGTTTATAATAGTACAGAAAACAATAGATTCCACAACTTTCCAAGAGGAGATGCTAGAATTACTAGCTAACATAAAAAATGGACAAAACAGTGGAATTTGGAGCACTAATAATTGAATTGTACCTATTTGAAAGTTTCGGAAGTTCTTTGCTTTATTAATGCACCTAAACCCATAAACATCTGAAAAATAACCGGTTAATTGATGTAAAAGATTAAGTTAACGTTATTGGCCGCAGTGTTCAAAGATATGAAGGGGGTGTGTCGGCTTACAGCCAGAAAAACATCGTAATCGCAATTCTGTCGTAATCAAGTTCATCCTTGTGTCAGTAATACGCTGCGCGAAAAGTATTACTGTGTTTTGCTCTTAATTGTTAAGAGCTGAAGTAAGTTTTAAAGGTGAAAGGTCCACGAGGAACGAACAACCCTACGTTCAGATCCGGCGGAAGACTGCTTTTTATGTCTCGTGTACATTATTTTCCTCTCTATCTGTCGTTTTTTTTTTGTGCACACACACACACACACAGCGCCCTCATGCAGCGTAACTCCCACGTCATTCCTCAGCTCCAGGGAACGGCCTGCATACCTCTTCCTGGCAGCTCTGAGCTCATTTCCAGCAAGCCGGGGTAAAAAAAAACTTGCTGGAACCTTTTTCTGCACTTTTCCTTCTCCTCCTCCTCCATGTTTTGTATGCGATCTGAGCAGCAACACAAAAGCTGTGACAGAGGCCAAACAGCCCAATAGAAAACACATGTATCTGCGCTTGTTGCTGCAGAAAGCGCCTTCTCTTTCACTTCTCCTTCTCTCGTCCTGCGGAGTGTTTGACCCTGGAAAGTCCAGGAGTTCATTTAGGCCTGGAAAGTCCAGCACAGAAAGTCCGTATCAGGTGTGTGTGTGTGTGTGTGTGTGTGTGTGTGTGTGTGTGTGTGTGTACATAAAAGCAGGTCACTCTTGTTATCTGGAGGTTTATTTGAACATGTCCGATATTTAATGATCTTCATAAAGTGATAGTTTTCAGACATTTTTTCACAATTCTGAAAATTTGGTCTGTGTGTGTGTTTAAGAAATAATAATTAACAGAGATGCGATTCAAATGGTTTCCGGTGGCCAATTCTTTCAAGCAAACAGGCGCACACACCTACACACACACCTGATCCGCACACACACACACCCACACGTGTGAGCGCTGCAGGAAATAGCTGTCATCTCCAGCTCAGGATTACATCTGTACCACACCCTCACCTGTGTGTGTCACTTCTGACGTCGGCGCACAGTCATCGTGTTTTTCTCTGATTTCCGGCTTTGATCCCCTGAGAACCAGACTTTTAGTGGACAATGTGTGCTTTGTGTTTATCACATCTTTTCAAAACCGCATTTCCTGTGCTACTAATTATGGAGAGTTTGGTTTGTCAGGTTTGAGATTTTTGAGATTATTGAGAGAGAGAGAGAGAGAGAGAGAGAGATGTATATAGTAATATATCTAAACCAAATCAACATGTTTATGCATAATGTTATATAATGTAAGTAGTATTTACATAAATATAAATTACTTATATATATATAGACACACACACACACACACACACACACACACACACACACACACACACACACACACACACACATACACTCACGTATTTATTTATTTATATTTATATATGTGTGTGTGTGTGTGTGTGTGTGTAAACAGGTATAATGCACCATAGGTCGCATACAAAACATATACACACATGGTGGGTGCGATACCTATTGTGTGACAAAAAAGTTATCATACAAATAGTCATTAAAAGTTTGAAAGTCTTTGAAAGTATTTCAACAGTGCTTTTAAACAGAGAAAAAAAAACAATGATCATAGCATTAGACATTCTAGTTAACTATACTAAAACATTGGTTTGCTCTGTGTAAAAGCACCTAAAATACTTTTAAAACAATGAGTAGTTTGTAATGTCATTTTATTTGCTGTGGGTTGAAAGCTCAAACAAATTAATAATAGAAACATTTTTGAAATCTCTAGACTCGGGACCCGAACATCACTAACGTACAACACTTAACCGTAACATACAGATCAACAGGGAGCAAGAGTGAACAGAAGCCAAGCTATCAATGAATTAACCTTACAGTCATTTAGCAGACGCTTTTAACCAAAACGACTAACAAAATAGTTTGTCTATAAATGGAAACAGTAAATGCTTTACACACAAAAACACGTATTAAAATAAAAGCTCTAGGCACAAAAAAACAGATTTTTTTCTAATTATCCGAATCCGAATCGTCAGTTGTGGTGCTGCCAAAATAGCTCTTTTAAATGTTGTAAAGTGGTAGAGATATTAGTTGTACTAAGTCGAATTGCACTGAGCAAAATGAGTCTTTGAAGGAGCACGTGGAAGATTTTTCCGAACATCATTCAAATCATTACTCACACCAACCTGATGTGTTTAACACGGATGCAGTTATGAAGCCGCCGGGGTTGCTTTAGGGACAATGTACATTTACGAAGCTTCCCAATGGAATTCAATTACTTAACTAATGCGTAAAATATCAATTTGCTGCAATTATTATAAATTGTGTGTGGGAACTGTATAAACAAATCATTGTTGTTTCCTTTTTTTAAATTACCCAATCATTTATTCTGCTCATTCTTGTCAATGGTTCAATTTTTTTTACATTGTGTCAAAGTCCGACAACGTATTGGAGAAACGCGGTGTTTGCCTACGTTGTATTCTCTCCTGTGTAAACTTGTCTTCGCCTGCTGCCCTGGAGCTGCTGCTGGCTGAAGTTCAGCAGGTTCAGTCAGATACTTGTGTGTGTGTGTGTGTGTGTGCTGGCACCGGTTCAACTCTTCTCTAGGTCGGATGATTTAACTGCGGACATACGTCACAGATTTCATGACACGGGCTCCGCAGGCCCCGGCTTGCAGTCACTCGCATGAGAAAAGGCAAGACGTATTGAGCGCGCATTTGTTTTTTCACACTCCGGTAAAACCGAACCTCTCTCTCCATCCCGTGAAGTATGTTAAATGACCTTATAGATGCTGTCAAACGTGTAGATGCGCAACAGATGCTGAAGGGTCTTCCTGTCCATGTCTCCGTTCCCCCTGCTGATTGGCCTTCAAGTTTAATTGGCCAGCCGAAACGTCTTAATAAAGCATCAGTGCTGATAAATAATGATAAATAGAAAAAATATCTTGATGTTTTTATTTTTCTTTGTTCTTTTTCTGCTGTTTTGAAATGCAATTTCCCCGCCGCGGGACAAATAAAGGCATTTTCATTCATCATTCAGACAAGAGTTAAATTTGAAGTTTATGCTCTGAGGTTTAGAATATACTTTTAGGAAATATTTGTTTAAAATATAAACATTTTTTCATTTTTCCGATGATTTGGGGGATAAAAAAATCAATTTTGTGATACTTCACATTTGAATTTTGTTTTGCATCATGTTACATTACATTTGCAATTTTTCAACAGCTAAGTTCAATTTGCAACATGATTTACATCGCATACAGTTGGGCGCGGTTTGTGTTGAACGTGATTATTTTATTCATTTTTTCATATTATTGATTAATCAATTTTAAAGCTAATTTGAAATATTTAAAAAAATGGTAACCGTTTTTAATAATAATATTTTGGACAGTTCTTACTGATCTGATGAAGAACATGTGGGAGTAAAAGTGTGTGTGTACAACTTTTTTTCAGTTTAATTATGCTTTGTTTTTATTATATGTTTTTATCAAAACGTTACACATTTGATTTCAACCTGTTGCTTCTTTCAGGCAGAACCTGCTTGTGGACGGGGAGATCCATCCCATAATCCTCAACACCCACTTCAGTCAGAAAGTTAGTGGCGAGTCGGAAGTTGAAAGCTCTGCCGGTGTGAGAGCGGTGGAGAAATGCAGAGCTCCGCTGTTAACCAGGAGTCTGTGCTGGACGGAGACGAGTCGAGTGTCAGGCCCGAAATCCAGTCCCAGTAAACAGGTTGGTCAGCTGTTCCCTTTCCTGGGATTCCAGGAGCAACCGGAAATTCCCAGAAGTGGGTCAGGAAATGTTAGATTTCCAATTCCGTCCCACGTGTAAATGTTGCTGGACTGGAGACAGCTGTCACGTCTTGTGTGACACCCCAACTGGAGATTTTTCTGAAGGCAGACCTTTTTTCCATTCGTAAAAAAAAAAAAAAAAATTATATCCATATATATATTTTAAGTTCAGTGCATTTGTAAAACGCTTTTCAAAGTGGCAACTGTCTCAAAGCACATAAATAATAAATTAATGAATAAAGTGACACCTTTGTCACTCTCACTATTGATTGCACTACTACTGTTGTATTTTTGCACCATGTATTTATTCCATCGCCGTTATTATGCTGTGCGTCGCGCGCACAATGTCTACAATGTCATTTGTCATTTATTTATTGTTTTTTTTTTTTTTTTTTTTT
>MU204191.1:11790313-11838235 GCA_017309775.1 Paedocypris sp. Pulau Singkep
GTGTGTGTGTGTGTGTGTGAAAGCACTTCTCTCTCTCTTTCTTTCTTTCTTTCTTTCCTCTGTCTCTCAATGGTACGTTTACTCCCACTTGGAGCGTCTGAAGCCAAATGACTGTGACTGACTGTAATGTAAGTCATCACCTCTCAGAGCAGCTCATCCTCGCTCCTCACGCGCTCGTGGAGTATTCCCGGCATCTCTCCCCACGCGTTCCTCCTCTCTCTCCTCAAGGTCTCTCGCGCTGCAGGCTTTCTGTTAAACTTACCGTATATCTTCTATTAGTGGACCGTCTCTTTTAGACGCCCATCTACAATAAACGGCTGACATGAACGCATCATGACCAATTAAACGCCTGTCTCCAATAGTAGCCTGTCCGCGGTGCAAGCAGATGTTATTCTATAGAATATTATATATTTTATTGTATAAATAGTATCATATTGTATTATATTATATATTTAAAATAAAATAAAATTCAATATAAAATTCAGTTAGTTGTATAAGAGCCCGTCTCCATTAGATGACGTCTGAATCATTTTTGAATAAACTACTATAAACTACTGCTCTCCCGGGCAATTGGTGGAATACCAATGCGTGTGAATGTTGTGTGTACTCCTGTAAGGTGTCCTTGAGGGTCTCGAAAGGCGCCACAAAAATAAAAAAAATTGAATGATTGAATGAATGAATATAAACTAGCACGGCTACTATTGGAAGATATACGGTATATATCACATACAGTTTATACGATATACATAGATTTTAATGCATTACTCTACATTGCACACTTTGAGACGCAATCATTCTGTCCCAATTAAGAGGAAATGAATTAATTTGTTTGGAAATGTCATGACCTTTATTTTTTTAAACACACACACACACACACACACACACACAAGTATGACAAACACACAGCCGGCTCTATTGCTATAATCTTTTATGTGTGTTGAGATAAGTAAAGAACACACACAGAAGAGTGTGTGTTTCTCTGCAGTTTGAGCTGTTATGTTAGTGGCTTTAACACAATAATAGACTTAAGTTCTGTGGGTTTAGCGAGTGATGTGCATGAGCTTGTCCTCCAGCAGCAGTAGCATCAGGAAACATCACAACTGAATCATTTTTCTTGATGAATCTTGTTGTGCTCTGTATTTAACCATCCGGTGAAGTGACACACACAAACCCGGAGCAGTGGGCAGCCTTGCTCACGATCACTTCCCAGCATTTCACCAACTACTGTTGCTCGACCAATTTTTTGAGTGAAAAGTACGTTTACACACTGATTCTTTGATACAGAGTATTATAGTTATAGTTGTAACAATAATAATTATTATGATCTGATTTTAGATTTAAAAATTGTCGCTGACCAAACTTTGTCCACTGTCAAATTGTGCTTTTTTTTACTCTCTCTCTCTCTCTCTCTCACATTCATTGTTCCTATTAAGTAGTAGAAATAAGCAAATAATATTTGGTTTATGTAACAAAATGTGTTCTTTAGGTTTTGGTATGAATAAGTGGCTGGTCCTGTTCATGTTAATTTACTGTGTAAGTTCTACTTTTGCGTAGTTTGTGTGTTTTGAGTGAGTGTGTGTGTGTGTGTCTGGTCCTGCTGGACCGGACCAGCGGGTTGAGCTTCTCGTCTCTCTTTAAAACAGACGTGAAACTGGTTGTGGGGCGCAAACCATGTCTCAGAAGAAACAAACCTATCTCGACTTTTATCAGAGAAACTGAATCTCAACTGACTCGAAAGACCAAAAATCTGATAAGAAGCGTGTTTTATCCCTGCTGCTTTTTAACACCCAGTTTTACACTCACAACCACAAGGCAGAGGCGCTAAGAGCACCTGAAAATTATACTTGAGTAAAAGTGCGGACAATTACTCCATTACAAGTTATAAACCGTCAATTCTGAGAAGTTCTGAGTACAAGTTGCAAAGTATCGAATTTGAAAGAACTTGAGTATTTTTCTTGAGTTAGGCTCAAAACAGCACTAAGAAATGTGAAAAGACAGAAACTTTTTTAATGAGGTTTTATTTATCATAAATATCATTAATAAATATCATCCAGTATTTTCAGCATCCTGCAGGTGGCGATATCACCTCGTCCCCCCAAGAAATTAAACGTGGTAGAAAAAGATGCTGACTTGTCGGAATATATCAACACACATCTATAAATAAACATACATAAATATTTTTTGCTAAAAAAAAAAAAAAAACTAAAACAATAAAAAAAATAAATAAATAAAAACTTTTGTTAAAAAAAAGTAAGTGTGGTAAATGTTTTGGAAGCCTCTGTAGTTTCTAACTTTATCCCGGTTCTTGTTTTTTTTTTTTTTTTTCTCGTTTTTTTTCCAGATGTTCTTCACTCTTCAGTCTGATAGACAGTTGTTGCCCACCTCAGTTCCATCCAAACCCTTCTGATGATGATGATGATGATGGTGATGATGATGATGATACACGACCGCCTCTGAGCGTAGGTGTTCTGGTCGCTGCATAAATGTGTTTACTGCACGTTTATTCCACGACTCCATCTCTGCTGCGTATTTATGGAGAGTAAATACATCTTGTGTCACATTCTGTCTCACGTTATAGCTTGTTATTTTCTTTATTTGATGTATTTAGAATAAATTATCATTTTTTTTTTGTTTCAGTCTTTATGATGGGCCTTTTTTGTAGATGGACATTTCTCGTTCGATTCTCAAGGAAAACATTACGTTTTCAATATATATTAATATTATTTTGACAATTATATGACCCCCTGATGAAACACAAACTACATGTTTCTTAGTGTGTTACAAGTATTACTTTTTAGTTTCTTATACTAAGTTAGAAAATTGTAGTTTTTAGTATGTTACACTGTTAACAAATATAACTTTTTAATGTGTTACACCACGTTAAAAATATAACTTTTCCGTGTGTTACACTGTTAAAAAATCTTACTTCTTAGTGTGTTACACTATGTTAAAAAGTTTTACTTTTCAGTGTGTTACACTATTAAAAAAAATGATAATTTTTTGTGTGTTACAATGTTAAAAAATATATGGTACTACTTTTTAGTGTGTTACACTATGCCAAAAAATGTAACTTTATGTTTTTTTGTAATGTTTATCCTTTTCGGCCCCTGATTTAAAACGTGGTTTGATCATTTTGACACCCTGGTTGTAGTGAAGTGAAGACGTGTGGTACTAATGGTCTATTTAGTCAGAAACACCACAACATATTTTTCAGAGTGTGTATTTGACGAAGATCTGCTTTGAATCATTCTAGGACCGGATCCCGCCGCCCAGTTTCTGCTATCGGGTGAGCGTCCAGCAGGGTCACGTGACGGCGTCAGCAGGACAGACAGACTCGCCGCTGTATCGCCCGCCGGTGCCACAGACACTAGCTGAGATCCTTCAGGTGGAGCAAGGGGCACAAAAATTACTCCACTACAAGTTACGAGAAGACTTGAGTACAAGTTGTAAAGTATCCAATTTAAAAGAACTCGAGTATTTTACTCATACTGATATTAGGCTCAAAACAGCACCAAGAAATGTGAAAAGCAAGAGTCTTTTTTTATGAGGTTTAATTTACGAATGTGGAAATGAAGTTCAACATCTCAATGTTTCAAAATGGTGGAAAATGGTATAAAGTAGATAATACAGGAACAAGTAGTCAGTTTCAGTCAAACTCAAGCAAACAAGCAAAATACTGCAACCGCTAATTTATCTACACGTGGTTTAGCTCATAATTATCATCCAGTATCTTCAGCATCCTGCAGATGGCGATATCACCTCATCCGCCCAAGAAATTAAACGCGGTGGAAAAGAATGCAGACTTGTCGGAATATTTCACACACATCTATAAGTAAACCTAAATAGAACATCATACAACCACACTTTTGATTAGAAAAGTGCGTGTGGTAAATGTCTCAGTGGGCTTCTGGGATAGTGATGCTCCTCTGTGTTCCAGGATGAGTCTGTGAGCCGCCGCTGCAGCTTTCTGGCCACCGTCATTCACACTAAAACACTGGTAAATATTGCCAAACTGATGAGCGACAGTATTAATGGTTCACTCACTCATCGCTTTTCGAAGACTCTCCTGAACAAGCTGCTGCTGGTTCCTGGACATGTTCTTCTGGAGTTGTTTGTGTGTCTAGCTATCCATCACTCTCTTCATCTTTATATAACATTGATATGTTTTCATCAACTTATTTTATGTCTTATATATCCATCCATCTATCGATCTAGTTTCTGTTTTTATTTCTTTCTGTCAGTTTGTCAGTGTGTCTAGTTTCTGTCTGTCTGTCTGTCTGTCAATCTATCCGTTTACCTATTTGTTTATCCATCCATCTATCTATCAATCAAGTCCCTATCTGTTTCTCTTTCTTCTTGTCAGTCTGTGTCTAGTTTTTATCTGTCTGTCTGTCTGTCTGTCTGCCTATCTATCTATTTAACTGTGTCTGTCTGATTATCTATCCATCCATCCATCCATCTATATCTATATGTCTGTCTAGCTAGCAATCAGTCTATTTGTCTGTCGTTCCGTCTTTCTTTCCGTCTCTATGATTTTTATCTCTGTCTCTAGTTTCTATCTGTCTGTCTTTCTATCTTGCTAGCTACCAGTCTATCTGTCTGTTCATCCCTCCGTCCGTCTTTCTTTTTCTTTTTTTTCCCCTTTCTTTCTGCCTCTCTCTATAATCCATCTTCTTATCTGTCTGTCTGTACCTTTTTCTCTGATTATATGTGCGTACATTTCATACAGTATGGTGTGGTCTTGATCTGGCAGCGGTCAGAAGTGAAAGAGAAGGAGATGTTGCTGGTGGTGACGGATCCGAGTCTTCAGGATCCGCACACAGACGTGACCAGGAGAAGCGTGTCCGTGAGCCTCAGCGCGTCATGTCTGCTCTGGAGCTCAGTGTCTCAAGCCCTTCGCCATCTACACACACCCGCCGTGCTGAGCTTCAGAGACGCCGTCAAGGAAAACGGTAAATCACCGCACAAACACAGATCTAACCGTAGAGCTGTGGTTCTCAATTTTGTTTTGGTCGCCCACCCCGGCCCCCATAAACCTACTTGAAAATCTCGCCCCACCCCCGCCACCCTCACAAAAAACAATTTACCTCAGACTACAAATAATTTCACTACTACGACATTAACAGGGAAGCTGAGAGCGAGAAATGCTTCGTCGTGTTTTCTGCATTTAACTTTTGAATTGCTTGCCCAAGTCTGTCCAACTTAATTGCCTTTCCTCTTCTCTTTTACAGACGGATCCATACAAATTAATCCATAATAGTGGCGTGTCTTACGTGAACTATTCGTTCGATCATCTCGGGATGAATCGTTCACTTTACTGTTTGAGAGTTAAAGAGAGTCTGTTAAAAGAATCGAAATTCCCATCTCTATAATCTGCGTGGCTGTTTACTGGTTTCTTTTATTTTTTTCTTCTGATCTTCTTGATCCGCCCTGCCGTACAGGAACTGTTTCTTGAGCAAAGGCCAAACGCTTTTGAAATGGACAAATCTAACCTCATCTAATGTTCCGGTGTTAAATGAGGTGTTTTTGACTGATTCTCGTCTAATTCTGACGGATTCTCTGGCTTTGGTGTAGCGTTGAGAAACGTTCGGCACTACTGAATGGACTATGGAATACATCCAAACTGAACAACCGATGTCCAAACCCTTTTGAGATTTTCAACATCTCCTGGTGTCGTTTTGTCCCCATTCGCGTCTGTAGAACATGATGTGATGCAACCATTGTGGTTCTTTCACCCAACCAGGTCAGATCTTCTGCTTGGAACAGACTGTGATCCAACTGGAGTCAGAGAACCAGTCTTTCTCCGTCCCGCGGCCCATAAAACTGGACCACCTGAGCTCCGAGACCCTGCCCTACTCGCTCTGCACGTTCACAGGTTGGTATGTTCTAGGTCCACTCCCCTCGTTTCAGAGAGTTGGAACGTCCCGGCCTGACGGAGCCAGATCTCTGGGGGTACAACATGTTTGTCCGTTTAAGCGAAACCAGTTGTTTCTTGGCTCAGGCTTTGTTCTTCATGCTTTGTGTGGACCTTCTTGTGGTTTGCCAGTTCTTTTTTTTTTTCTCTCTCTGTCTTTTTCTTGTCATTTGAAGATCTCACGGTGATTCAAAACACGAGCAGAGAGTTTTTTTTAAAGTTTGCTCTTTTTGTAGATCAGGGAAAGTTGATCTTACATAAGATCTAATTAGCAAAATGAAAGAAAGAGAGAGATAGAAAGACGGAGAGAGAGAGAGCTAAAAATAAAAAAAACCTTCCCTGAAAATAAAAAAGTCCTTTCCTGAAAAGAAATTAGCAAAAATTGAGAGAGAAACTGAGAGACATAGCTAGATATATAGATGGATGGATGGAATGGAGAGACAGATAGGTAGAGACAGACAGACAGAGAAAGAGTAAGGTTTTTTTAAGGAGATTATAAGAGAAGAGAGAATATAAATTAGACATAATTTTTGTCCAAATTGTTTTGTTTGTTGTTTTCTTCTATTCTTTTTTGATATTTTTCTTTCATCAGTCCGTGAACATTATCTCAACTGGGAGAACATAAGGTCTTGAAGCATCGTTGAGTTTGACCGCTCGACACATCTTCAGCGTTTAGCGAAGATAAAAAAAAAAACGCGTCTCGAGCGAGCACACACTTCTGCTTCTGACAAACCAAAAGCCACAGATGCACGTTTAACAAGCTTGTGTGTGTGTGTGTGTGTGTGTGTGTGTGTGTGTGTGTGTGTGTGTGGCCATTTATTTTAAAGCTGGGGACCTATCGGCACACGTTAAAGATGGGACCCCACTTGGATATAAATCGCGTGTCTGTGTGTGTGTGTGTGTGTGTGTGTGTGTGTGTGTGTGTGAACAGAAACTTGTGCATATACACAGATTCTTTGTTGATACGGTTTTTATCATGTTTTATAATTGCATCTAGTTTTTTCGTCTCCGTGTCGTCGAGGCTAGAGACTTGAACTTTGAGTTTGCGGCTCCTTCACCCTGTAGATAAGACAAATCATCTGACTCGAAAGTGTGACAAGCAGAACTGATCTTCTGTGCTGCTCAGCAACTTTAGTTCCTGGCTGTTTGCCGGATGGTTCTGCAGAGAGCTGGGGGTTCACACCGGGGTCTTATCACGCCGCGCGCGTTATGTAACACAGATGTGTGTGTGTGTGTGTGTGCGACGCAGGAAGTCTGTCAGGGGCTGCGCAGGGTAGATGGACAGATAAGTACTTTAGATAGACAGACTAATAGATAATAGACAGATGGATGGATGGATGGATGGATGGACAGACAGATGGATGGATAGAAAGATAATTAAGTTTTGTCACAAATAAGCTCAATAAGACTTTTTTTAACAGTACTGTATTAGTTTTCTGTATAAATCCAAATGCAGAAAACTAATACAGTGTCCCAATAAACCAAATTCGACACACACACACACACACACACACACACACATTTAGTGCCCGTGCGATTTAAAGTGGCTCTTATTTTGTAATTTTACTTTATTGGAAATGTTTTTGTTTTTATTTATTGATTTTTTTTTTTTGCTACACTTTTTTCAGACTCATATTGTGAAAATATGAGTATATCACTCAAAACTGTGAAAAGCGCCCTACAAATACTCATTATTATATTTGGCTAATAAAATCACATGTAAATAAATTTAGTTTACTGTGTGTGCTGTGACAAAAAGTTAAGACAATTAATTTCATTGATTATGAGCATTTGTGGATTTTCCGCAAAAGTATCTATGCTTTTTTTTTTAACATTCTTGAAATAATCTACAGAAAACACCTAGAGCACAACCAAAATGTGTGCACAATTAATACATTAATCAACTATTCTTAAATATTAATAAAAGCTCAACAGGTGATTGGCATTTGACCCTCAGGATTGTAATTAGTATTGGTAAGTGTCCATTCAAATGTAGTGGAGTAAAATAGAGAGTAAAAGTTGCTTGTGTTTTACAAAGCAGCCAAAAATACTCAAGTAGCAAAGTTAATTTACTCAAGTACTTTACACCACTGCTGACAGCAATTTTTCAAACTATTAACAGTATCTAGGAACGAGTCAAAAAATGTTCTTCTTTTTGATCAGATTAAATGTTAATTTGTCTTGCATGGCTCACTTTTCTACTCTGTTACCTTTTACACGTAATTATTCTTAAATATGAAATAAAGCTCAGCAGGTGATTGGCTTGTGACCCACAGGAGTGGTGGTGTCGGTGGATGAAAGCTCCGCCTCCTCCTGGCCCGTCTGCAGACGCTGCCAGAGCTGCTGCTTAAAGAAGCTTCCGGAAAAGCCGTGAGTCCAACAGGTCCAACATCAGCAGACACTTACAGTCAATGTCAGCATGAAAGAGCCGCGAGCAAAGTCCAGATCTGACATCATTATCGCCTTCAGTGTTCCATTTATTATACCAACATGCTTTTAAAATGGCTATTCAATCCCAAGAAAACTACAGTACAGTGTTGTTAGGATTATAATGCGCCCCGGGTTATTAGAGTTGTGAACTATACAAAAACTTTGCACACTGCAAAAAAATCCACCTAATAAACAAGAAACTTAAAAAACGAGTGGAAAAAAATTAAATAACGTAAAATGAACTGCCAATAGGGTGAGAAAACAGCTTAAAACCAGGCAAAAAATCTCGGTAAAATTGTTTCTGCATTTCAGTTCTTGTTCTCATTGGCTTTAATAAAACAAAGTAGCAAGTTTCTCAAGTTTAGAAACATTTTTTTCTTAAAATAAGAAAATTTCACTTGACATTTCTTGTTTCAGGAAGTTGTGTGTGTTAAAACATTATGTCTACCTTGAAAAATGTCTTGATTTAGTTTAAAATATCAAAATTAGCATTTTTTTCCCCAAGCAAGCTATTTTCTTGAAATAAGCAAAGTAATCTTTCACTCTTAATCCTAACATAGTTAATTCATCTTGTAAGACAAAGTAACAAGATGTATTGTCTAATTTCAAGGTTTTTTTTGCTTGTCAAGAATTAATTTGTTGCAGTGCAGAACAAACTTCATTTAACTCAGTCCCAATTACTGTCAATATTGATCCACTGTTAAACTAACTAGACAAACAAGTTACATTTTCCACTGAGCCATTCAATTTGTCTTTAGTAACTGAGTTTAGGGGTTTTTTTTGGCATCAAGCGTGACTGGATTCCGCTTGTCAGTATCTTATCAGTATTGTTCAGCTTCAGAAGGGTTTGACAGTCTTGGTGAGACGAACGCAGTCACAGATCAAGTGATAGTGAACAAACAATGGCAAGCCAAGTTAACATTTAAATTCTTCTAAAATGTTCTTTAACTTTTTTTTTTTTAATTATTTATTTTATTATTATTTATAACTATACATTAACTATTTCTGGTTGGGCATTCTATGTGTTTGTCACAGTGTCAGAAACAGCCAGAGGTGTAAAGAGTAGTTGAAAGCCATACTTGAGTAAAAGTACGGATACCTTACTGTAAACATTATTCATTTAAAAGTTACAACACATCAATTCCAAGAAAACGTGAGTACATTTTTTTGGATCATAAATATCCAGATATAAAAGAACGGAAGTATTTTACTCGTACTGAATTTAGCTGATAAATATCATCCAGTACCTTCAGCATCCTGCAGATGGCGATATCACCTCATCCGCCCAAGAAATTAACCGCGCTACAAAAAGATGCCGACTTGACGCACACAATCACAATTTACCGAGTAATGGTAAGTGTCCATTCACATGTAGTGGAGTAAAGAGTCCATTTACTCAAGTACTTTACACCACTGCTAACAGCAATGGTTCAAGCTTTTAACCGTATCTAGTAACGAGTCAAAATACTTAAATGTTCATTTGGCTTGCCATAGTAGGCTCACTCTTCTACTCTGTGTTATTTTTTACCCCTAATGAGTTGTGTCCTACATCAAATTGTCCAGCTACAATTCAAGGCTCCGGATTATAAAACCTGAAGAGCATTTTTATTTCCAGTAATAAAGTACATTTACCTTACATTTACTGTAATGTTTTCTTAGGCCTCGAACCCGTGACCTTGGTGTGTCTAGTTCGACGAAACGAAACTTTCAGATGTTAAATAACAAAAAATTTCAAATGAGAAAACAAAAAACAAAGTTCCAATGAAATAACAGCTCAGGCATAAATTGAGATGGAAAGTAAGCATGTTGTATTGCAATGACGTTATTTATGTTTCACTAATTTCACTGTTTTTGTGTTTTCTTATATTTATATATTTATGCTAATATATGTAAAAGAGGGAAAAGACGGAGTCAGATCAAACTCAATTCCTTGTTGTAATTCGCAGCTTGTGATTCTGATATTGATCAAGCACAATAAGATCTTGTTTGACCACAGTAAGATAAATCATCTTTGTGTTAGTAATTGTGTGTTGTGGTTTGAAGGAATGGATTCCAGTGTTTGGCGTGTGAAGTGGTGATGGAGGATGCAGAGATGAAGATGCAGATGGAGGTGTTTGTGAGCTGCCCGTCACTCAGCCACTGCTCCGTCAGAGTCAAGGTTCCGGAAAACACTTTATTACATAATACTACACTCACTCTTTATTCCTTTACCAGGGGTTTGGCGTTCATGCCGAGGTGCCGGACGCTTCTTAAACTCACAAACGGGAAGCAAACTTGATTTTATCTTTAGTGCAAACCTTTCATCAGTTTTGTTTCCTGGACATTTCAGAATCATTGGTTGTTTTAGCAGATTTAGATAGATAATGGTTAACTAGCAAAGACGGTGGTTTGGATTTCCTTTTTTTTTTTTTAATACATTGTATTATGTACTTACGTTACGTTTTCACAATGGGTTTTTTTCTGTGCTTTTTATGTGTGTGTGGGGTGTGTGTGTGTGTGTGTGTGTGTGTGTGTGCATAATAAATAAATAAATACAATTAATCCCAAATAAAATAAACAAAACTTATAGCAGCATGTATTTACTGCATAGTGTATAAATACAACACGTTTTTTAGACACCAGTGTTCTAAAATTGATATGGTATTAATACTAATATGCAATAATGATATTCAAATTAATAATAATACTAGTCATATTAATCATTTATATTGTTATTAATAGTAATATTAATAATAAAATAATTGTAGAAATAATATCTTGTACCTCGTTTTTAATATGTTAAATGTTCTGCTGTAAAAACAAATGTTCTTTTGGTCGATTAAAGCGGCATTGTGAAGTGACCTCCAGTGACCTTTTCTTCACTCTTCTGTCCGAGTTTGGACCCGTCTCTAAAATATCACCTATCTTTATGTGTTCCAGTTGTGTCAGAAGAGCATAACGTCTCTCCTGAGCTCCGCTAGAAGTTCAGAGGTACGCTCTCATTTAGTCTCTGTCACGTCTCACTTCTCAGGTATCTGTGTTTGAAGAGAAAGATTGTCCCTGGAATCTTTTACTTTGACACTGTGAACGTTTCTTAGAAAGTGAATCATCTCACTGACCCTTCAATCAGCAGCTTTGCTTGACGTGAAGGAATGAAGTTCAAACGTTCTACGTCACATGACGCCACGGCAAAGGAGATTTCAACCTTTCACCAGATACCATGTTTTTCACACGAGTAATACAATTAATAAATGTCCTAATCTTTTTCACATAGACAGTCAAGCACATTTATATTTTTTTCCGATTTAAAGGCGCATTGTCAATTTGTATATCGTACGTTAAGATTTTACATGCATCTTGTAGACCAATAATTACCGTTCTTTAATCGTACGAATATGAAGTTCTCTGTTTAGAATCAGATTGTTGACCAAAGTATTATATTCTGTCTTTTTTAATGACCAAAACGCTCAATATTTTGTAAAAAAAAAAAAAAAAAAAGTGCAAACGAAACAGGAATAGAAATAAAGTGAATCTAAAATCAAAATTTTTAGATTCGATTTTTTTATTTGATTTGATTCCATACGTGTGCTGTATTATTTCATTCCACTCTATATTAATATTATTACTCCCTAAGGGATATTAATAATCCTTATGGCAATTATTAAACTTGATGACCCCTAGACTAGTGTAGTAGTCGATTCATGCTCATACGTTTGATGTCGCTCTTCCTGTGGTAGATCTTTTCTGCTTAGCCCAAAAACCTCTAAAAGAAATTCAGAATAGTGTTTGGCATGTTTCTGTCCAGCTCATTTTCCTCGTCTGATTTCTCTGCTCAGGGTTTTAGTGTGGACGGTGTTCTCGGGATGGAGATTGGTCCCCTCGCTGCCTTCGTTCATGAGGTCAACAGAGGTCAGACTGTTTGGATGGGTTTGGAAGAGTTGAACTTTGACCTGCACTAACAAGTTTTCTGTCAAATACTAAGATAAATGTGTAAAATTGTGTAAAAATCATATTTTTGTCTGTTTTAAGATTTAAACTTTGTATGTGTGCTTAACATTTCACACGGTTGCCTTAATAAAACCACTTTATCTGTGTGTGAATGAGTGTTACACTAAATCTGATTGGCTCGGGAAAACATCGAAAAATCTGACAGCTACGCCTCGCCCGAGACCCCGCCCCCTCCCACCCTTCCCGCACACATGCGCGTTCACAAGGAGCTTCTGGAAATGTCACGTCGTTTTATTACACATTTCTACACTGTACAATTTAAAAACATGCTCTGCTTTAACAAGAAGCGGCGAATTATAAAACGGGTACCATAAAAAGGCGTATGAAGTTGAAGTTTTTCCCAGTAATAATTTAGAATACAAAAACATTCACGAAAATAAAATCACGGCACTTGTCCATCATTTAAGGCGTAACTCTCTCTCGCGCGCGCATCCTCCGCAGAAGAAGAAGAAGACGCGCATTCAAGTTCACTGAGGTATTTCGGCAGGTTTTGTTTTTCCCGTGCGTGAGGCGCGTCACCGACTGTCAACAGCCGCGCGCGCGCCCGTGCTCGTGCCCGTCCCCGTCCCGAAGGAAGTTTCGGGCATCTGTTTGAAGAAGTTCCTCAGGCTGGCCAGCTCGCGCGTCAGCTGCTCGATGGTTCCGTGCAGCCGGTCGTTCTCGGCGCCCAGCTCGAGCATCTTCTGCTGCATGTCCAGGTTGCGCTGCTTGGCCTTGTCGCGGCTCTTCCGCACGGCGATGTTGTTCCGCTCGCGCCGCTGCCGGTACTCCGGGCTGAGCCGGTCCGGCGCCTTCTTGCTCCGGTCCTTGCCCTGTCTGGTCCTGTGGAGCGGCTCGGGCTCGGGTGTGGTGGGCGGCGTCGGCTGGCCCGTGTGGAGGCTGACGGAGGTCTGCGCGCACGCCTCGATCTGCGAGGGCAGGGGTGAGGACAGGTCACTGTCGCTCCACTCGCTCTCCTGCTTGCACATCAGCCTCTTCTGCGGCGGGTACAAGTCGCCCTTCTCCTGCTTCACGGCGCTGTTGAACAAGTCCGCGAAGATCTCGTCGTTGCAGATCTCCAGCGGCACCGAGGACATGGACTCGATGTAGGCGCTGAAGTCGATGGCGCTCTCGTCGTCGTAGATGGCCGGGGCGTTGTGGAGCTCCACCATGCTGCTGGAGGTGCTGGAGGTGGTGGTGTCCATGCACTTGGCATCTCCTGGGACGGCCTTACTGTCGTAGAAGTTGGCAGGCTCCATCGCCCAGCTCATGTGGCATGGTGGTGTGACGCAGTGCGAGTCCAGGTTGTACATGTCAGACATGGACGCGGATCCGTTCTGAAGAGCCCGAGGGGAAAAGTTCTCCACGCACGCGCGCGCACACCGGGTCTCGGGCAGGTGCCGATCTCTCGCTCGAAACTTTCTCTGGCGGCTCCGGCGCGAGAACTTATGGATAAGTACCAGCGCCGTGGTGACGTCACGCCGTCACCGCCCCCCTCTCGAAGCCAGTGAGTGTCCGGCGTCGGTCACGTGCTCCGCCCGCTCTCCTATTTGAGGAAAGACGGGTGCGCGCCTACGCCCCACACCCCCCCACCCTTCAAAAACGAAAGATTATTGTTATTAAGTCATCGTTCTTAATGTGATATAATGGTGCGCGCGCGTTTTTCTTTCGTTTAAAAAACGAAAACGTTTTTGATATGTTCAACAGATTTGATGTGCTTTAAAATACCAGTTATTCTACACAAAATACTGTAATACAGCGCCACCAATATTGAAAAAAATATGACTATTAATAATAATAGCAGCAGCATATAGCAACACCAAGAATACCATTATTGGCAATAATTCACTACTTACTGAAATCAAAGTACTGCACGAGTGTTCTTTACTCTACAATCGCACTTGAAAGTGTAACATTCTATCTATTTTAATTCAACAATAGTGTATACATTTAGTTTGATACATTTTTTTATCATGATAGTCAAAAATCCTTTAAAATAGCATTTTGTGAATCATTATACTATTAATACTATTAGTATTTAAAACAATGAGTCTGGGTTTATTTAACTGTTGATATAGTTGTTGTTGTTGTTGTTGTCGTTACTACAAAACGTAAAACATGTTATTCATGAATGGGATGTCTGTGGTTCTCACGGGATCAGACCGTTTCCGCTCTCAGATTTGAATGGCACTACGTACAAGTTTGACGTCGCTTCATGTTTGGAACCGTGTCGGCATCTAGTGGTTATTTGGGGAAATGCGGCCGCTCGTGTTTGCAGTTTTCATTTCCGCTGCAAGTTGGGCGATACCAAATCGTTGGTGAGTACTGTTTTAATCCCACTTGGTAAAATATGTATTTTTTACTATTTTTAACGATATATTCTTTATTAGAGTACACTAAATAACCAGTTAAAACTTTATTGTGTTTTTAGCTAATGAAGTGATAGTTTTGTTTAACTTTAACGCACAGTCGTCGGACTCGAAACCCCTCGGAACTGAATACCGCGCTTTGATTGGTCTGAAATTCCCCGCGAATTTTACGTCACGGGCTTTTTCGCGCCACTGTGCGGAGTGTGAAGAAATCATAGGGGAAGGTAGGTGATTGTATTGTGATGAAATAAACTTGTAGATTTACGATTAAGCATCGCGTGTTTCAAGTATAAGACGAAACGCGTTGTAAAACGTCGATAGTTTGCGTTCATAGCGAACTTATAGGGAACGTTTTATTTCGGTTGGTCTGAAAAGAAAACGCCACATGTGGCTGTTCATGACGAACAAAAGTTGAGCTCTTCACACGATAAACGCTTCATTAAGATGACTTTTTTAAACTTTGCGCTAGCACGCACGTCTAATTAAAGATTGCATTTATTAGTTTATTACTAAATTTTCGGAAAATGTCCATTAATACTCCCGGTGCTTTTTGGTTTTATTTATTTTAAATATTGTCTAATTAACCTAACCTAACTGCGAAGTTGTGCTGTTTTCGTTTGTTTGCTGTTATTTTGAGAATATAGTTTGCAATAGTATAGCATACAATGCCCGTACTTTGATTGTGTCTCTTGTTATAATGAAATATAAATCAATGCAATTTATCAAAATATACTTCAAAAGGCAAAAAAATCAAATACATCATACTTCAGTATTATTGTTTCAATTATAATATATTTAAATGCATTACTATATACCGTTATGTATGTGTGTATATATACACACAGATAAATTCATTGATTGGTGGCTAAGAAAGGAAGATTAAATAAAAATGCACATTTTATGTTTTTGTATGTTAAGCACACTTGTATATGTAAACTGATCATTTATATAATACTCATTTTTGAAAGTTGTTTGAATATATGTATTATATAAAATATATATCTATAAATATATATTTTTAGTTTTTATATATTTTCAATATATATTGTTTTCCATTCGCATTCTAATTCGCATGTCAACAATGTGCAATATTTTTCCATTCATATTCATTATCTTTATGTATTGTTTACCATTGTGGCTGCTGCAAAATGTACATTTCTCATTGTCGGGACAAAATTAAAATTAAAAAAAAAATGTTCTTTCTCCTTTTCTTGATTGGCAGCTAAATCATCATGTCTCAGAGCAGCCGTAAGCGAGCGCGGGGCAGCAATCCCCCGACCCGTGAGTTTGTCCCGTCCCCTCACGCCCGCAGTGGTGAAGGACGTTCCTCTGATCAGATGGTGTTTTACAGCGGCGAGCGAAGATCCACTGTCCCCGCCGTCCCAGCGCTCCCGAGCCCACGACACGTCCACTGACCTGCAGCCCATGCCCACCTCTCCAGCCATGGACACCCAGAGCCCGGCGGCCCACGACGTCTCGCTCTTCTCCAGCCCGGTGGCCCTGCGCTCCGGTTTGCCTCGTTCTCCTGCTGCTCTGGTGCGTCGGAGGAGGTTGTGACGTGTGTGTTTCTCAGTGGCGCAGAGCGAGATGGACGCCAGCTCTCCGCTGATGTACGGGACGCCCAGCTCCAGGGTGGAAGGGACCCCTCGCAGTGGCATCCGCGGGACCCCCGCACGCCAGAGGGCCGACCTGGGCTCTGTGAGGAAAGCCCCGCAGGTGGATCTGCACTCGGAGCCGGTAAGTCACCGCTATGTGCTTTACACCCGATGCTGGAGAATAACCAACCTGTATTTTAATACTAAAGCTAATTATATGAATTATTACATTTTCATACCCGTGGCCATCACAGCTCCTCTCCATAAGTGCTTGGACCTTTCTTTTATTTTCACTTTTCTATGAGAATTATATGTTCAACTTGTCTATTTTTTCTAGTTATGTGCAATGTCTTCACGCTATTATTTATTGTTAGTCACTCTCTACTTATTTGTATTATACGGAAAATTTCATGCAGATGTATATATATTTTTTTGTTTTCTTTATTATTATATTTCACTTAGTGAGAAAAAGCTGTTTTCCCCCGGGAATGAAAACAGTTTTTTGAATTTTGAATTATTAGTTAGGGGTTCAAGCCGTAGGAATCATTTAGAGTTCCTGAGACAAAAACCTATTGTGTTGTATAATTCATACATTTTGTGTACACATTGTGTATTTTTTTTTCTATATATTAGTTCCATGTTTTATTTTATAATATTTATTTTTATAGACTCATTAATCCCAAAAGCCTTTCATATATTTTTATTTTTTTTATTTAAATTCTTCAAATATTTATATAAAGTTATTATTATTAAATTATATTATACATTTATTTTCTTTTAAATATATTTATAAGATACATATTTAAATACATTAATAAAACTGTTTATTAACTTAATAATGTTCATAGTGTCTATGTTTTGATTGACGGAGTGATAGATTTGGTTTTATCTTAAATATTCCGTGTCTGAGAAAACGGAATCTATCACACTGTCAAAAATGTTTATAAACATTGAATTATTACATAATATTTTTATATTATTAATTTATATATAGTTGTTAATTAAGGTAATGATATACTTATATACTTAAGTGCTTATATACTTATGTCATGCAGCTTGTGATCGTTTGATCTGATTGGCCGATGATTAAAAGGCTTGAACCCTGCAATCGCTGCTTATATTTATTTCTTGTCTCATAGACATGGTTATTACTTTAACACCTTTTTAAAGTTTTTCTTAATTTATTTGAATAATATAAAGGTCATGGTGTAACCACCACTTTTTTACATTTTGATCCGAAGTGTTATTTTTTTAATGTATAGTTAAATATTCTCATAATAGAATAGAATGCCTTTTATTGTCATCGCAACACATGGTTACAATGAGATTAGGAACACTACTCCGTTTAGTGCAACATAAGGAAAAACACACAAAATAAAAATGTGCATTGTGTAAGATAACATATAAATAATATATCTAGCATAAAGTATATAAAATTAGAGCAAAAAAGTGCTCCAAACGTTTTCAATAAAACAAATAATGTGTCAAATAGACATATTAACAGTATAATGTATAAGCATAAACTAACTAGACCGGACGTTCTCTTCCAGCCGTCCACAGACGGGGCAGTGGCCACGGAGCCAGCGGCCGGTCAGAGACTGGTGATCTGGGGCACGGACGTCAACGTCGGAACATGCAAGGAAAAATTCCAGGTCAGTTGATTCGTTCAGACTAACTCCGGCTTTTCCATGATCCAGATGTGTTCATCCAGGCAAATGACCCTTTCCCCCACTGTTTGCAGCACTTCCTTCAGCGTTTCATAGATCCGGACTCCAGAGAGGAGGAACATGCCGGACTGGATCTGAACGAGCCGCTTTACATGCAGAAGCTGGACGAGGTATGAGAGACGGAGCCAAGTTTTAAAAAATAGTTTTGCTGTTTTATGATTATTATTTTTTTTATTATTATTTGTTTTAAGGCTGTCAAAATTAGCACGTTAACGCAGGCGATTAATTTAGAAAATTAAGCGTGATTAAAAAAATATTTAATGCATAAGCGCTGTTGCAGTTTTTTCACTTCCGTGCAAAGAATAACAAACTTTTATTATCATGCTGCAACACATTTTTACGGTTTCCATTCGTTACAGTAGATTTGTAGTTAAAAATGTGGCAAAACCGTTGAGCACATTAATCTCACTTTTTTACATTTATGACTTTTATGACTTAACATATTATTTTCTGCATTTATAATCACTGCTAAAATGCTCTTGTGGGTTTTTTTTTTGTTGTTGTTGTTTTTTACTTTCCTGCCTTCAACTTTTATTCAAAGCAGCTAATTATTAGTATTAACTAGAATTAAAAAAAGCTTTTTTCTGAGAATGGAACCCACAACCATTGCTGTCTGAAGATTTGAATATCAAGCTCCAGGGAAACTACACTGATTTATATTTTTGTAAATCATGCACTGATCTGTGTGCTGTGAATTTAACTGAATTATTCAAAAAGCGAATGTTTAAACGTGCAAATGTCTAGCGGTTATCATAGACTTTAACGTGTTCATCTTTAGATAAGAAACCAGATTCACTACTACTAACTGCTTTTTTGATGTTTTTAATGCCAATATTTTTTATATTTTGTTATGTTTTCCTGCAGTAGCTTGACTGTGTGTGTGTGTGTGTGTTTCAGATCAGCGTTGTTGGCGAGCCTGTGCTGAATGTGAACTGCAGTCATGTCCAGACTTTTGACGCGGATCTGTATCGCCAGCTGATCTGTTACCCACAGGTCTGATCCTCATCGCTTTCTCTCGTTCTTTCTTGTGTGGAGTCGCTCCGGGCAGTGTTGGTGAAAACGATCTTCACAGTGTTAATACAAGACGCAATCGAATTCAAATTGATATTACGTATTTCATGACAGGTAGGGCTGCACGATTAACCTTTATCACGTCCAAATCCAGGAGGCTGAGTTTTTTTTGTTTCCCCGCCTCTGAAACTTGAGTGACATACTTACTAGCCAATCAAAATGGTTGAATCTCGCATTGTTGGCTTGCTGACCAATCAGAAATGGCAACAAAATCGATTGTTTTAAAATCCACCTTAGATTTAAATCTTTTATTTAAATTGAAATAAACCTTGTGGAAAAGTCACCGCCCAAAAAGAGAAGTGAACAGCGAAAATAGTTTTTTCAGAGGGTTTTATATACATTTTATACACAAACACACACTTTCTTCAAACATTTTTGCAGACAATTTGTGACATTGTGTTGCTCCCGTCACCGAGCTACATCAATATGTATCCGGATTTAGATCGGCCTATCAGAGCTGAAGAAAAGTGCTTTTATGTGCGGCCCATTCTGACATGGGACTGCATCTTATGATGTAAAAAAATAGTTACTTTAATACACCAATTTTGATGTTCATTTTTTGTTTCATTTTGTTTTGCATCTTATAACTTATTGTAGCATGAGGTCGACTTGAAAGGAAGCAGAAATGTAACAGTTAATAAATAATAGTATGAACTTTAATCTAAAAGTGGAGCATCTTAACAATGTTTCAATCCACTCAACGAAACGTTGTCTGTTGACCTTTGACACACTTAAACCGTTTCCAGTTGTAAACAAAAATACACGACACATTTCACCTGGAAATAAACCAGCACCAGCAAAAATGACACGGTTTTTGCGTTTGATCATCAATGTCTGGCTGTTGAACAAAAGTGCTACATGCTAACAATTTAGCATCGCCGCAGCAATACCGGTATTTTTGTAATAATAAGCACGCTTTTTTAATACTGGTACGTTGCCCATTGACCATTGAATGTCTTGAATTTATCAAAAAAATAAGACTCGCAGTTACATAATTGAAAGTAATATCCAAAAGACTCACACTATTTTTTCTTGCTGTTGGCAGGAAGTCATCCCCACTCTCGACATGGCCGTCAACGAGCTCTTCTTCGACCGTTTCCCGGACTCGGTGTTGGAGCATCAGATTCAGGTGCGGCCCTACAGCGCCCTGAGGACCAGAAACATGCGAGCGCTCAATCCCGAAGGTACGAGTCCCGTGTGTGTCAGGGCTGTAGGGTACCTGAGGAAATGTACTTTGTTACTTTACTCAAGTATGTTTTTGGCTACTTTGTACTTGCACTGAGTTTTAAAAAGATAAGCAACTTTTACTCTCTACTCCACTGCATTGACGATTGAGTAGCTGTACTTTTCACGCCACTACATTTGAACGGACACTAGGCGGAATCCGTTTATACCGCGGTTAATTTCTTGGGCGGACGAGGCGATATCGCCATCTTTAGGCTGCTGAAGGTACTGGATGATATTTGGGGGCGTAAATGTACTTTTACCAGGTGTTTAACTAGCGACACGACAAATTCATTGAATTTATAAGTAGTTTATTAAGTTCACTGCATTTGTATAATTGTAATTCAGAGAAACCATCCAAATCACTTGAGAAGCAACTCAAACTAGATCTTGAATACTCAGAAGAGGAAGAATGTGTTTTGCAATTGTTATTATATAATATATAACTTTACATAATTTAATATAATATATGCATAATATATAATTTACTAATCTGTATTTTAATTTAGATCTACTTTCTTTTTTCTTTGCAAATTTGAGACTGAAATTTGTCAGTTGTGACTTTTCTGACTGACTTTTCAGACAGACTTTTTGTTCTACCATGTTTAAAACATTGAGGTTAATTTCTGCTTCTGTGTTAGAAAACAAGTTTTATTTTAGTTCTTTTAATTGTGCCTATATTGAGCACAAATAATATACTTTGCTACTTTGCCTTAAGTCTTTTTGAAATTGGTATGGAGTCATTTTTACAGTAAATATCTGTACTTTTACTCAAGTATGGCTGTGCATACTCTTTACACCGTGTGTGTGTGTGTGTGTGTGTGTGTGTGTGCCCGCAGACATCGACCAGCTCATCACTATCAGTGGGATGGTGATCCGCACGTCTCAGCTGATCCCTGAGATGCAGGAGGCCTTCTTCCGTTGCCAGGTTTGCGCCTTTAGCAGCCGCGTGGAGGTGGACCGAGGACGGATCGCCGAGCCCGCCGTCTGCCGCAACTGCAACACCACCCACAGCATGGCGCTGGTGCACAACCGCTCCGCCTTCTCCGACAAACAAATGGTACGGGTGAAGCTGATTGGATGACGTCATGATAGACAGACATGCAGAAGATGACGGTTTTGCTATCTAAAGGTTTCTCCAAACAACATAATTTCACATTAAGTAAAGTTTTTTTTATTTTATTTACATTACAGATTAAATTATTACGTTATCCATTGAGAATGTGTTTGAAATTCTAATAAATCCCACAACATAAAGGCACAGAGAGAATATACTTAAAAACACATCTATAAATAAATATCCGTAAAAAAGAATGTGTGGAAAAATAAACCTCAATGTCGCGAAAAAAATAGAAGTCTTTACCTCACCGTTCGATTAAAACTCCAGTGTTTAAGATTCAAGATTCTTTAATGTCGCTGCACTAATCCTGAGTATTAAGTGCAGCGAAATTACAATTAAAAATGTAGAGATGTAATTCTAAAGACATGTAATCCTCCCTTTTAAAAATAAGTCAATACAATAAGAATAATAGCAGGTTAATACAAATTAACACTAATAACACAATTAGTAATTGTATAGTTCTGCTCAGCTGAAGTGTTAAAATATTGGACAAACAGCGCCCTCTAGCATCAGGCAGGAGAACTCCACGACTGTCATTCAAATATTGAAGGTGGATTAACAGCGCCCTCTAGCATCAGGCATGTGAACTGCGCGCTTCCCCAATGTGGCTTTACTGGCTTTTAATAAACAATCGGTTCACTAAACGCTTCACACAAACGAAGTTATTGATTAAAAAAGCAATCCGCTATGAAATGTAAAATGCAGTGATTTTTCTGCTGTGATAGATCAAGCTGCAGGAGTCTCCGGAGGACATGCCCGCAGGACAGACTCCTCACACCACCATCATCTACGCTCACAACGACCTTGTGGATAAAGTGCAGCCCGGAGACCGAGTGAACATCACTGGTGCCACACACCTTTCTTTTATTATTATTAATAAATTATTTATTATTAATTATTTATTATAATATACTTTTGTCTTTTTGTACATGCATATATGTAAGCGCAAACAATTCTAAAGATACATACACAAACACACAAATATAAACGTATATATTTATATTTGTGTGTCTGCTTGTACGTTATGAATAAAAGTAAAAAAATATTGTACAGTACATTTTATTTGTAATTATTAAGTATAGGGATGTCCCGATAACAGTTGAGTGTCCAATGAGAGTCATTTTAATTTGGGCAGATAAATTGACAATAATACAATTAATACAGTTTCAATAATTCTTTAATGCAAATGTAAATACACACAAAAATGTGTGTAAATACGTATATGATACTGTTTTTTTTTTTTAACTGTACTCAAAACGCACCCACATATTTGCCCAAAGTTAGACATGTTGTATAGCTGCACATTGTGTTTATGAAAATATTTCCTCTAGTTCTTTTTAATCACAATTTTAAATCATATTTCTAATTTGATTTTTTTTTTATTTATGAATGTATATAACATTTATGAATGTTACCAGGGTCTAATGTAAATGGGTTTTTTTTTCTTCCAGTTTCACAATTTATGCATGTTGGCAAATGTAGTAAAAACATTTTTAGAGTTTTTTTTTGTAAAATAATTGTAATAATTTTAATAATTTGGTTTTACGAAGCTTGAACGAGTTATACGTTTTTTTAAATGCAATACTTACGTGTTATTCTCAGGCATTTACAGAGCTGCCCCGATGCGCCTGAACCCCCGACAGAGTCAGGTCAAGTCCGTGTACAAGACTCACATCGACGCCATTCACTTCCGAAAGACGGACGAGAAGCGCCTTCACGGATTGGACGAGGACGGCGAGCAGAAGCTCTTCACCAAAGAGCGAGTAGCAGTCCTGAAAGAGCTCGCCGCTAAACCCGACGTCTACGAGCGCCTGTCCTCCGCCTTGGCGCCCAGCATCTACGAGCACGAAGACATCAAGAAAGTGAGTTTCGAAAAAATGATCCCTAATCCCTTATTGTACCCGCTTTGTTTCGAGAAGTGGAGCTGGTCACCATCTTAATGTTAGAAATTAACTTTTTAGTTTGTAAATCACCTGTAAAGTTCCCAAGTATTGTTTTTCCCAAGTTAAAATTCTTTGTAATTACAGTCGACAGTCGGGTTTATTGTTAACATTCTTTTACTGAAGGAACAAACTCGACAATGTCAAGATCTTCAGTTATTTGAAAATCTGCTTTTCAGTCACAAACAGAAGACTTGCACCCAAAGTACGTTTTTAGTGACGGAATAATGGTTTAAGCTCAAAATTTCCAGTGAGAACCTTTACCAACCGAAGCATACTGAGGGAAAACATGTTTGGGCCCAGCACAGAGCCTTGGGGTGCTCTCAATATTACTCTGGTCTCATGGACCAAGTGGAAATGGCCAGATGTGACAGAAACCAGAGGTGCTTCTTTGGCTTTTGATCTACCAAATGACTAATTCGAAAGTGAAGTTTATGAATAAACTGACAATTTTTTTTTTCATCTTTACCAAAGTATGTTTTCAGTTGTTTCTCGCTCTCGCTCCTGTCCCCCCCCCCCCCTAACCTTGCATTCTACCCACTTTATCAACGTTTTAAGCATCTCTGACCTAAGTCATTGAGTAATTCCAGATGTTTAGACATCAATGCATTACATATTATATTTACACAAATATAAGCACTCTCTTAGGTGCTCTTAAACTCTGGGGGTGCCTAAATATAAGCGCCTATTTTTCCACATTTTAACTCAGGGTCAGTCACAAATAAATGCATATATGCTTTTATTGGCTCAATAACAGACAAAAAGACACATTAGCCACTTGACTTGGTAGTGGCTAACAGAAATAGTCAAAGTATAGAAAAAGCAAAACGACCTTAAAGTCATACGAGTCAGGTTTTTTAAAAGAAAGACAAAGTAGAATTTTAACCCTTTAATGCAGGGTACCAGAAGGAAAGCTTAGTTTTTTTTTCCCAATTCTACATGATAGTTCTCATATATATATATATATATATATATATATATATATATATATATATATATATATATATATATATATATATATATATATATATATATATATATATATATATATATATATATAATAAATTAAACGGCAAAAAAACATTTTTTTTTTACATTAAAAAAAGTATTTTTTTTTTTAGCTCCAGAGATACAAGCTTCTTAAGAGAAATGGGTTAAAATTTCAAAGACAAAACTGTACTACGCCACAATCAAGAACCCCACCAGACAATCCTCCTCATAGAAGTTTGAGTACATTTGATTGTTCTCCTCCCTAGACAGATAAACTGTGTCACCAGTGATACAAAAAGTAATAAGTTGCATATAGCCACTTTTTTATTTTTATTGTGTGCCTGAAAAAAGGGGGGGGGGAGTGGGGGCGCTTGTTTTCGCATAATAATAATAATAATAATAGGGTGTAATGTGGGTGTAATGCTCTGTGGCCTCACACGCTCTTGCTTTCAGGGGATCCTGTTGCAGTTGTTCGGCGGGACTCGTAAAGACTTCACCCAGACGGGTCGTGGAAACTTCCGGGCCGAGGTCAACATCCTGCTGTGTGGAGATCCGGGCACCAGTAAGTCCCAGCTGCTCCAGTACGTCTACAACCTGGTTCCCCGCGGCCAGTACACGTCCGGCAAAGGCTCCAGCGCCGTGGGTCTCACCGCCTACGTCATGAAGGACCCCGAGACCCGTCAGCTGGTCCTGCAGACCGGAGCCCTGGTGCTCAGCGACAACGGCATCTGCTGCATCGACGAGTTTGATAAGATGAGCGACAGCACTCGCTCGGTGCTGCACGAGGTGATGGAGCAGCAGACGCTCTCTATAGCCAAGGTGAGGAGGACTCGGGTGTCGCCAATCACTTCCTTTTCAAGCAGAAGTGAAGACGTGAGAATAAAAGGTGACGCGAATGGGATGATGTCCTATGGAGTTAGATTAGTGGCAACATTGTTTTTTTTTTTTTTTTCGACGGCAAAAAAAAATCTGAAACGAGAAAACAAACGGATAAAAGTTTAGAGCAAAAACGTGAAAATTACAAGCAGAAAAAAAATGTGACAAAAGTGGCAAAATTTGTTGTTGTTTGTTTTTCGATTGCAATCTTGACAGTTTTGATCATTTTGATTTTCTGTGAATTTCGAAATGCATGGAAAAAAAAGTATAGAACAAAAACGTGAATATTGCAAGCAAAAAAAGAAAAAAAAAGTGGCAAAATTTGTATTTTTCGATTGCAATTTTGACAATTTCATTCAAAAAACCGAAAGCGACGTAAAAAGGTTTAGTTCGTTTAGTTTGATAATTTATGGACTAGTCTGATTCCATAGACATTAAAAAAATGTCAAAATAACAAACTTTCTGTTGTTAACCCATTTGTAAACAATTATTCGCTGTTGTTTTGATGACGGAAACGATCAGGTTGTTTTTAATTGGATGCTGAATTGGCCACTCCCCTTATCACACATTTATATTTATTAATGGGTGAAAAGAGACCACATTGTCATTTGGTTGTGTCTTTGGAATGTCTCGTCTCTAAAGCATATTTTAATTTAATGCGATCGAATTGGTTTTTACAGACATTAAGAATGGTTTTGATAAGAGTTTTTACCAGAAGTCACGAATGATTTATATTTTTATTTTTAGAAGTTCAATTTATTCAAGCTCTGTTTAGAAGATAAGTTGTGTGTCTATTATGTGAAACTTTTCACTGCATGAAAGTGTGACAATACATGTGATTTGATTAGATTTGATTTGATAGCTATTTATTGTCCGCTATCAAAAAACGCGAAAAAAGCAATAAATCATTTGCCGTAAGTGCTGAGATGAAAAAAGAAAATTAACAAATTAAATCCACATCATTTTTCGAGACTGATGTCATGGCTACCGTGTGTTCCAGGCGGGAATCATCTGTCAGCTCAATGCTCGCACGTCTGTTCTCGCCGCGGCCAATCCGGTGGAGTCTCAGTGGAACCCCAAGAAGACCACCATAGAAAACATCCAGCTCCCTCACACACTTCTGTCCCGGTGAGCACTGCACATGTATACAGCACACGTCATACATGTCATGGTTCTGTTCAACCACACTTTAGTTTGGACATTTTTATTTTTTTATATTTGGCCCCATCTGACACCAGTTCCTAATCCGTTTTGCACACACACTTCAAACCCTCGTAACACGTAAAAATAAACCTCAACACAAATACACACGCAGTCAAACAGACATGCTTTCAGAACACACCATGGACACTCACACTTCATCCACACACACTTTCATTATTAAAACGACACTTTAGCAAATAAATTAATTATCCTGATCTGACACCAATTCCTAATCTGAATTACACGCACACGCACACACATTACAAACACTTGTACACAAAAACATGTCATTAAGAAAACGCACAGAAGACTCTAAACGCAGCAAATCACTCACAACGCACAAATGCATGCGCACACACAGTCAAGCAGACACACATTCAAACACACTATCGACACTCCATGCACGTTTGTACACACACACACACACACACACACTCTGTAGCTTTATTTAACAAAATGACTAGGAACTCCATTAAATCACATTTCTTGAACGTTTTTTGTATTGTCTTCGTTTCACTGTGATCAAACAAATCGTTCCAAACATTTCATCTTCACACTCCGCCCCTTTTTAAAAATCATTTTTTTTTATAGTTACGTTAAATAACCGCAAACGATAGTTTATTTATTTTGCACTTTCACGTGCATTGTTGCACACTTTGTTTTTTTACGCTAAAATGTATCTTGAGCATCTGCTGGTAGTCCGATGCCTAATGGAATATTGATTAACCAAATATTTAGAAACATTAATAGTGTATATTTCACTCTTTCCAGGTTTGACTTGATCTTCCTGATGCTGGACCCTCAGGACGAGACGTACGACCGGCGTCTGGCCCACCACCTGGTCTCTCTGTATTACCAGAGCGAGGAACAGATCGAGGAGGAGTACCTGGACATGACGGTGCTGAAAGACTACATCGCCTTCGCCCGGACCTCCGTGCATCCCAAGCTGAGCGAGGAAGCCAGTCAGGCTCTTATCGAGGTTCTTGAAAGCATTCCGACCGCTCGTGGTGTTTTTAGCGCCCCCTGGTGGCTCACGGTCTGTGTGCGCAGGCTTACGTGGACATGCGTAAGATCGGCAGCGGTCGAGGGATGGTGTCTGCGTACCCCCGTCAGCTGGAGTCTCTCATCAGGCTGGCAGAAGCTCACGCCAAGGTTCGCTTCTCGGGGAATGTGGAGACCATCGACGTGGAGGAAGCCAAGAGGCTCCACCGAGAGGCACTCAAGCAGTCCGCCACTGATCCCAGGACGGGGTTCGTGGACATCTCCATCCTCACCACAGGTAATTTAAGATGATAACGGACAGTTAAATAACGGCAGGGTTGTTAAAAGTGCAAACATTTGAGTGGCGGATTAGCATGGTAGGATCAGTATGGGAGTGGCGGGGTGGAATAGCACATCAGGCAGAACATCAGACACGCAGACGGACAGACAGACAGGTCCTCAGACAGACAGACGGACAGACAGAATATCAGACTGCCAAAACGGCGAATTAACATAACACCAGACAGACAGAACATCCGACATATGGCTCATTAGGCAGAACATCAGACATGCAGACTGACAAGGAAACATCAGACTGCCGAAACAACAGATGGACATCAGAGAAAGCACATCAGACAGATGGCTCATATGTTGAGGCTGGCGAAACAACGGAGGCACATGACATAAGGCAGCACGTCAGACTGTCAAAGAGACAGACTTACGGAGCATCAGACGGACAACATTTCAGGCTGACTATCAGACAGACAAAACGTCAGACAGACAGCTCATCAAGCAGAGCATCAGACATACAGACTGACAGACACCATCAGACTGATGAACATGACATCAGACAGACAGAACATCAGACAGAAAATCAGACATGACACTGACTGACTGACAGAACAACGGGCAGATATACCATCAGGCAGACTATCAAACAAACAGACAGACTACATTTCAGGCCGACTATCAGACGGACAGAACTTCTGGCAGGCAGCTCATCAGGTAGAACATCAGACGGACAGACAGCATCAGATGGACAAAACTTCAGGCCGACTATCAGGCAGGCAGCTCATCAGGTAGAACATCAGACAACAGACTGACAGACAACACCAGACTGCCGAAACAATGGATGGGCATGACATCAGACAGAACATCAGACGGACAGAATTTCAGGCAGAGAGACACAGGCCATGAGTGTTGACACCGGTAGGTCAAGGAACAACTGTATTCTGATTGGTTCTTGCCTCGTTAGCATAAAGACTAATTGAGTTGAACTTTTTCTGACCTTTTACTATGGCCTCACCTTTCTGTTGCTTGTTTTCAGGCATGAGCGCAACAGCTCGCAAGCGTAAGGAGGAAGTTGCTCAGGCCTTGAAGAAACTCATCCAAACCAAGGGCAAAACTCCAGCCATGAAATATCAGCAGCTTTTCGATGATCTGCGCGGCCAATCAGAAGCGGTGTGTGTGCCCGACGCGTTTGTAATTAACCGCAAACGGACTTTTGGTGTTGAAGGTCCATCTCTCTGTTTCAGGCCATCACCAAGGAGATGTTCGACGAGGCTCTGCGAGCACTGGCTGATGAAGACTATCTGACCGTCACCGGAAAGACCATTCGCCTTCTGTGACCTTCTGAAACGTTCTCGTCGACTTTGCTTTCTTCAACGTTAGTGATGCGTGCGGAGTCTCAAACGTTCTGAGAGAATTCTGTGCGCTTGCTTGTTTCTAGTGCAGCTCTTGTGAGGAATAAAAAGCATTACAACTCTGCCTGATGTTTGTGCATCTGGATTAATATTTGACTCATTGATGTTCATGTCTAGAATCGTGTATTGATTTGGTGGAGTCCTGTATGGATGCCTTACAATCACTCCATTACAAGTTACCAGTTCCAAGAAGACTTGAGTAAAAGGCGTAATATTAAAAGCACCTGAGTATTTTCCTCATCCTTAATTTAGGTTCAAAAACACCAAGATAAACAAGAAACTTTTGAGGTTTTGTTTCCCAATATAGAAATGAAATGTAGCACCTCAATAGATTGCACCACAAAATAGATTTTAAAAGTCACGTTCATGTTATTTATCTTGTAAATGGCATCCAGTACCTTCAGCACCCTGCAGATGGTGATATTGCCTTTTTTTCATGTGATTATTTTCTTTGCTTGCGTACAAGACGTTTTTTTTTTTAGCATTGTAGTGTTTGCTTCATTGTGTGCTATTTTAATTGAGGAACTCTTCAAATTTATATTAAAGAATATAAAATAAAATTTCATAAACGTTGAGATCAATTTTCAATTGTTCAACAATAAGTTCGATTTTATACCCTCACATTTTCTGTGTGAGTTTGGATAAAGTAATTTACCAAAGACTATGACTGGTTGCACAATTCTGACTCGTTTAGCCAAAAATCGTCATAACATATATCTGTAAAAAAAGAAATCACAATTAAATTAAGCCACGCCCATTATGATCCATTGGTCTAGCGCGCTTCTCCGCTCCCCGGACATTAGTCACGTGACCTACCTACGTCACACTTGCGTGAGGTTTTGGATTCGGGCAGAAGAAGATGGCGGCGTCCTCAGGTTTGTCTCACAATCTCTTCAATCTTCGCCTTCCCCCTCTCTCGCTTTCTAGCAACCGAGGAATCAGCCACACGGCCATTAAATCTACAAACACATGTCGTGGCGTTCATAGTGTTTGGGTGTTTGGTTAGCTTAAATGCACACAAGTGTGGGCAGTTTGAAGTGTGTTTGTTAGCATCGAGCTAACGGCCCTCAGGAGGCACGTTTGGCCGAAAACAACCCGTCGGTTTTGTTTCACGCGATGATTTGTTAAATCCCACGTGCGAACGTGTGTTATAACACACGGTATTTATGCTGTTAATACGCACATGTTACGTGTATTTTACATTGCAGTTGGGCGGTTGCATCATGCGAACGTAAGGCGAGGCGGAATGTTGTCGCGCGTGCTCGTTCCTGATGTGACAAATCCGATTTTTAATAGACTTTCGAGTGTCAAACCAGGGCTAAAATGCTTTTGCATTAACAGGACAATCTCGAAAATGTCGGTATAATAAACCAGTCCTTTTTAAACCAGCAGGAAGTGTGTTGTGAGTGTGTGATGCTGCTTCCTGCGCGCGCATTGCTGTCAATTCCTCAAAGTTCACTTGACAGGTGATGATGTAATATTCACAAATATTAAATTAGTCCTAAACGTGTAGAACCAATTTGTAATTTAAATTCGTACCATTTTTTTTACATTTCAAAATAATATATCTGCTTGTTTAGTTAAGAATAGCAATGCATTTATTTAAAGACAAACCACAGTATCATTACAATAAGAGAAGTTTCAAAGATTCTAACTTTTAATATGCATTGTTGTATTTAAATAGCCATGTCAAAGCCATGAAGAGCCCCTTCAAGACTCTGGGTGTAATTCAAGGCCCAGTCAGAGTCTTTCTGTGCGGAGTTTCAGAATTAGACAAATGTATTGGCCAATTTGCAAATGACAATGAGTAGGTCTGACTCTGTCCATTTTTACATGTATTAACATAAATGTATAGATAATTAAAAAAAACATGAAATGACATGAAATGAAAGAAGCATAAATGTTTGATTGTAAGCTGTAGAAGATAGATGTGTGTTGTGTTCGTATGTTTGTTATGTCTCATCAAACTCCTTTTCAGATGTTTAGTCCGTTTTTAGGATTTTACAGAAGTGAGAGAGGAGAGAAAGCAGCACGTGTTTCACTTCCTGAATCAGTTTCCTTCCACTCTCAGCTGAACTTGTAGATCTGGTCCATCCACTTTTGCTTCTCGAGAGTATCAGCACAATCTCCTCCATCTGTCAGCAGCTCAATCAGTTTTATGCACAAGCCAAAATCCCTTACTAATAAGTGCCAGCAACATGGTGGATGTGCAGTTAGTTCTTAAATAAATAGCTTTTTGTGTTTGTGTGACGTCATGTTGATTTGGTAAAATAACACTGTATTATTACAGCAACCGCACAGCTGCTTTCATGGATTTATTTGCTTGACATTTATCAGCTCTTTACTTACCAAATGCAAATATTTGCGTTCTTATTTTTATATTTATTGTTTTGTTTGTGTACCTATTTTTTAATGATAATGTCTTTTTTTTGAGTATCACTAATATTCAGAGTTTGATTCGGCCGAAGCTGGACATTTAAATACTACTTTTATTTAGTTTATTTATTATTTCTGACGTATATGAAGTTGACGATGGAAATGTTCGTCACAAAATGCAAAAACGAGATGCAAAAGGAAATGACATTAATTATACAAAAAATTGGTACACAAATGAAAACGTAGAACTCAAATATTTGCATTTGGAATCCCAACTGAGCAACAAAATGTATAAAACTGAAAAAAAAACTGAAACTGAAAGGGCACAGTGAAAAATGTTCAATTCGAGTAACTTGCACATTAGTCAAAGACAACACCTCTTGCAAGATCATTTACACTTAATATAGGAATAGAATCCGAACTGTGGCAATGAAAAAACCTGTTTGTCTTGTTGCAGGAGTTAAAGTCCCTCGTAATTTTCGTTTGTTGGAAGAGCTTGAGGAAGGGCAGAAGGGAGTCGGTGATGGGACGGTGAGCTGGGGTCTGGAGGACGATGAAGACATGACTCTCACGCGGTGGACAGGCATGATCATCGGACCTGCACGGGTACGCTTCAGACACGCAGATCCTCTTGTTATGTCTCGCATACAATCGTGTGTTTTTTATGCTTAAACTTCTTAATGTGACTGTTTAGAATAAACAGATAGTAAGCTGTCATTGTTTACATATGGCTTAACATCATGCATTAGTAATATAGCAATCTTTAAAATTTACCGCTTTAACGTGTCACGAGTTAGGTTCATAAATAAAACAAAGTATTATTAGGAGAAATTTAACTTAATTTAGCCAGAAATGTAAAAAAAAAAATGTAATTCATTTTATTTGCTTATATTTGTATAAATACCGTATTTACGTAAATGTTTTTTTTTTCCCGTTTTATACCAATTTTAGTGGCTCAAAAGCTTGCGAGGTGCTTATATTTACGTGAATATTTGAAACCTGCGATTATAAGCACTCAATTCTTTAAATAATGGTTCTGGAGGCAGACGAACGTATGAGTTTTTATTAGCTCGTTAACTGAAATAAAGAAACATTAGAAACATTGTGACACTTAACAGGCAAAAAAATAACATTGGAAGAATTAAGATTAAACAAAAAATAATCATTAATATTTGAACAGATATTGCATTCGGTCGATCACCGCGCTAAAGGCTAACGTTTTGTTTGTGCCTGATTAATCAGGGTGTGCTTATATTCGTGTAATTACGGTGCAGTATATTTTATCAGTCGCCTTTGGAGACCCTCACGGTCACATGATTGAGTTATATTGATTACATAAGCTAGTATTTGATGCTTTTTAATTGATGCAGAAAGTTATACAATTTACACAATTTCACAGTTAACACTTATATAACACAATTAACACTTGTATAAGTTATACAAGTTGCACAATTCTAAACACACACTTGGCCGCTTTCAAACTTCATTTCCTTTCTTCTTTCTTTACTTAGATAGTGTAACATTGTAATTTGAAAGGCTTAATTTATTTTTAATAATAAAATTAGAATAATAAATACAATAATAAGCTTGAGTTTGCATTGACGCGTTTACTTTTGATGTCTGTTTTCTCTAAATATGTGGCCTTTTCTCAATTTTCAGACTAATTATGAAAACAGGATATACAGCCTGAAAGTGGAGTGTGGACCTAAATACCCAGAATTACCACCGAATGTTAGATTTGTAACAAAAATTAGCATGAATGGAATAAATAACTCCAATGGGATGGTAAGTGGAGTTTATTTTCCTCTTTTGGCATAGTTTCTTTCGTGCCTTTTTTTTGTAGCTGTACGCTTTTAGGATAGCTATTTTGCATCTGACTAAATAAACTTTCCCAACCTTGAATCGAAGCGTATGAAACGCATATTTACTTTTTATGACACCTTTTGCCATTCTACCAGACATTTTCTGTAGTTCATTCGAGTTCCATGAAAAGTTCAGTTTTAACCCATTTACAAATGCTTTTTAGTTATTAGTCTTCATTTTTGCCTCACATATCACAGCTAAATTATAGCTCCAAAACGAATGCTTAATCATGTGTCGTAGTTGAGTGCTTCCCAGCTTTTTAAGTCCTGAAAATTGTCTCTAATGAGATTTATTACACTCGGGATGATCTGATATAGTGCGGTTTGAATAACAGCCCTGAAAGGTCTTTTAGATCTTTCAATAATCCATGTGACGTGACTTGTACATCACGAGAATACGTTTCCTTGATCAGAGTGAGTCAAGCTCATTTTTCTCTCTTATTGTGTGTAAATTAAAGCTCTCGTCCTAAAACATACACGTGTTTGTTTTCACGTGCTTCAACAGCAGCCCTTTGTATTTTACAATAGATATAGAATAGAATGTCTTTATTGTCATTGTATCACATCGTTACAATGAAATTGGGAATACTACTCCATTTGGTGCAAGAAAAGGGAATGAACAATCAAAATGAAAATAATACATAATTTTTTTTATATTTTTCATAATAGGAAGGCAAAAGTACAACTATAAAGGTTTCTATAAATATACAAGAATATTACAAAGAAAATGCAAGAATACAGAAAATAAGCAGATAAAAATACACAGCAATATAGAAAAGCAAAATTGTGTTAGTTTACCTTGTCAAAGACGTTGGTTTGAAACAAATGGTAATTTTGTGCTTAAGTCTCATTTTATGGTGTTTTTTTCTTAATGGTTGTTTTATGGGGACAAATAATTTGATGCAAGTCACGCACTCTTTGTGAACTGCAGAATTTGTTTTTTTCTTTTGTGGTTCAAATGTTCACTCAAAACAATGTTGGTCGAGAATTTTTACATGAACTACACTTTCACATTTTTTTTTTAATTGGACAACAGACGGTAGTTAAATTATGACAGAAGAGAAGTTTGTATGAATGACTTGTTAGAGCCACAAGAATGAAATGTTTAAGTGAAAGCGTTCTAACACTTGCGCGCTTGTAGTTATCATTCTTTTTTTTCATTTTCTTTTTTAATATATCTGCCACAGCTCCCATCATGTAACTCGTGTCCTTCTGTCCCTTCTTTTCTTCCAGGTGGATGCACGTAGCATACCAATTCTAGCAAAATGGCAAAACTCGTATAGCATTAAAGTCGTTCTTCAAGAGCTAAGGCGTCTTATGATGTCCAAAGAGAATATGAAGCTTCCTCAACCACCGGAGGGACAGACGTACAGCAATTAATTGTAAAGGATTGTTTCGACCCTCTGTCTTAAACCTTACTCTCTTAGAAATGTCTTGTACACCATCGGAGCCGAAACGAAAGAAAAAAAAACGACACCAACATTGCTCACTACACACTCGCCGTTTCTAATAGTTTAGCTCGCAAACGACAAACCAAAACGCCTGTAACGTGTGTGTGTTCCGTTCTCTCTCTCTTCCAGTATCTTCACTTCCGATGACAATTCAGATCTGTTCAGTTTTAAGTTCAAGGGCACCAAACTAAACCTAGAAGGCATATGCAAAATAGCATGTTTATTTAAACGAAAACGACAAAAAAAGAAAAAAGTGGCGGTGAGTAGTAGCTCTCGCGTGTTTGTCTGAGCCCCTCACTGGCTACAATGTAACGGATCCTCAAACGCGTGCCTGTAGTCTGTGAGTAGTGACTCGCTGCCGAGGTTCACAGCTTGTTTTTATTTCCGCCGTTGTTCGCGGTCCGTTCCCGCGCCGTAGATGGTAGATTCGTTCTGTTCCGCCATCGAGACGACAAAACGTGACACGCCCACCCGCCGAGAGTGGGCGGGGCTTGGCGCTTCACGGCACGGCATGTTCTCATGTAGCGCTCTACTCCGCACCAAATACTTCCGAACATCTAACGTTAGTGGTTCCTCAACGGCGACGCGGTTGTTGTGCTGATCGCTGCAGCTTTGTTTGGCTTTGATCTGTTCATTCCAGTCGTCATTGGTGAAGCTAATAGCCAGTTATCGTGCGAATTATTAATCTCCGTAGTGGCAGTTTTTACAGTCTCGATGTTTTCAGAGCCGCAGACGACGAATCACTCGTAATGCATCTAAGGAAAATTCTGTTGGTTTTTTTTTTCTCTTCTTGTTTCTTTGTTTTTTTTTTTTTAACCACATGAAAACAATGTTTAATCGATAAGTTGGATTTGTGACAGCGGGAACATGTTCAGAATAATAAAACAAACGTTGTGGAACACATGTCGAGACTGGTGCGGGTTTTATTGGTACGTTAGTGTTTACCAAGACGTTGTCATGATAAGTTTTACTTGTTCGTGTTTTATATGATGGTCTGGACGCACCTTTACTCATTATTACAACAGCGTTAGACGTTCATCATTGTGGGAATTTATACATATAAATAAAAAATAAATATCAATTGCTTAACATAATTTATTCACATTTAATTAATCACTTTTTAACAGTTAGTTATGGGGCAGGTATAAATATAAATAAAAACTAAATGTATTATTAAATGATTAATGTAATGTCGGTGTCCTCAAAGGACCTTTAAAATAAATCTCAAGAGATCATGTGATGCGAGTTATCTTTAATGCAAAATCAATATTTCCAGATGTTTTTTGTTTCCTGTGCTCACATGATGCAAATTTTTGAGGACTTTTATGTGGTTTTGTAAAATCCACCAGATCCCATCTGACGTTCCGAAATTAAATGTGTTTTTGAACCTGTTTACATTTATTCGATATGGCGAATGTGTGTCACGTATAAGAAAAATCCAAATTGGGGTGAACTTGAGGCCTTCAGGCTCCGACTGGAGACGACGGGCACATCCTTTCTCTTGTCCTCTCTCCTTTCACTCTGTGCCCATTAAACTTTGATTGCCAGCTTTTTTGACAGCTTCATCCTAAGGGTCTCGTGTGGACCATGACTTATCTGACAAACTCTGTGACCTGAATTTAAATGTATAAAAAATGCCATAACGTTTGACAAAACGGCGAATCCAAATCCATAGCATTACAAGCACCCAACTATATTTGAAATATTTTGAAGAATGTTTGCAATAGCAAATACGGATGGAGAGAGACCAAAATGGATAAGGGATGGAACAACGCATATAGTTGGAAGAATAAATTGCTTTTTCTTTCCCATGACTCGTCTAGCAATCACGAACTTCCCATTGATTAATTGACTTCCCAATGATTGTGATGTCACAGGTCTTTAAAAGCGATGTTTTGGAACTGACAATGGATTTAATTCAAGTCTGAACTATTTTGCATCACACGATTAGTGTCAAGCAGCTAGTCTATTCTAATCTCTAACTCTATAATAATCTCTATTATAGCGGCTCTGTTGTAGTCTCGCGATGCGCCACTAGGTGGCGGTGTTGGCGCGTCTATGAGTTTCGCGTCATAAACGCATGATCACCTGGTGCTGGTGTCTTCTCGTGTTTGCTATTTTAATGTCTTAAAATGTAAGACATTAGTGTAAAGCCATGTAATGAGATTCCATATTTATTCAGGGTTAGTGTTTTTTTTTTTTTTTGTGGTGCTGATTTGTCGCTTCATTGAACTGCAGGCCCATATATTTTTTGTCATGTACATATTTTTCAGTATACATTACTCATAACTAGTCGTGTAAATGTGTAAATAGCACACATGAACATTTTTATTAGTCAGTGCAGGTTTTGGGTTTTAAGGGCCGAACGGATAAAAGTACCACCACTCAATGTGGTTTGTTTATTGTGATAAAAACATGCAATTGACACACACACACACTCACAGTAACATGCAAATATGTTTGTATACGTGTGTGTGTGTGTGTGTGTGTGTGTGTGGTTATAATATTACTTTTTTTCTATACAGTATTTTGATGACTAATTATTGATGATTTATGTTTGTAAATTAATTAGTTTTAAGCAACATTTCAATTCGACCTCGTTTGATTCAGACTTTGCAACGAACGTTTCACACAGACTTAATTAGCTTGATTAGTGGGCCAAAATGATTCACAGTGCGTGCGCGTGTTTGCGGTCATTATATAATGAGCATCGACTTTTAACTTTTGCCTGAAAGTTTCCTAACTGAAAAAAAAAAACAGAACTAACGAATCCCGACTGTTGAGCGGACCAGCGGGAAAAGGAAGCTCGTTTTAGGGGAGAGAAGAATAAATAAGCTGTGTATGGATCCCATTCCAAGTTATTTATTCGGAGGGTAAAGCCAGCAGACTTTGTGTCTCTGGCTCGCGAGCGCTATTAAATTACCTCTGGATGTTTTTAATTACCGCCCATAAATGGAGCAGCGCAGTGAGCTCAGCGTGCGCGCTCCCGCCTCGTCCCGGTGGTCTTCTCGTGCGCGCGCCCGCGTGTTTGTGTAATCTCGCGTGTAGAACGTCTGCGCTGGTTTTAAGGGGAAAGCTGGTGGCGGAAACGGCTAGTAAAACACGAGTCGAACCGAGATGCACTTAATTGCTCTGGAATGAGGAGTTTTTGGCTCGTCTGCGCTGAACTCAATCCCAGATGTACCACCGCGAGGCTGTAATCTGTCTCCCGGCAGTAATAGTCCCTGTCGCCGGCTCAACTGCTGCTAGTCTCGTTCCAAACCTCGGGAAGAAACGCTGAATCAGCTGCTTACGGGGGCAGAACGAGAACTTCTCCAGTGGTCAAAAGGGCCGCGTTTCATTATTTCGTTTGGACTGTTTTACAATCCGTTTTCTGAAGCTCTTTTCTCTCTCTGGGTCACGGGGAGGTAGAGCCAATATCTTTTCTTTCTTTCTTTCTTTCTTTCTTTCTTTCTTTCTTTCTTTCTTTCTTTCTTTCTTTCTTTCTTTCTTTCTTTCTTTCTTTCTTTCTTTCTTTCTTTCTTTCCTTCCTTCCTTCCTTCCTTCCTTCCTTCCTTCCTTCCTTCCTTCCTTCCTTCCTTCCTTCCTTCCTTCCTTCCTTCCTTCCTTTCTTTCTTTCTTTCTTTCATTTTATGTTACTTTATGTTACTATGTTACATCTTTTTCTCTCTCTTTGTTTCTTTTTTTCTTTCTTTTTCTACCTTTCATCCCTCTCTCTCTTCCTTTCTTTCCCCTCTTTCTTTCTTTCTTTCTCTCTCTATCTCTCCCCTCTTTCTTTTTTCTTGCCTCTCTCGTTCTTTCTTTCTTCCATCTCTATCCTTACTTTTCTTTCAACCATCTTTCTCTCTTCCCTTTCCGCTCTTTCTCTCAATCTTTCTCTCTCCCTCTTTCTCTTTTCTTGCCTCTTTCTTCCATCTCTCTCTCTCTTTCCTTTCTTCCCTCTCCCCCTCTCTTTTATCTTTCTTCAATCTCTTTTCTTTCCCCCTCTCTTTTTCTTCCATCTGTCTCTTTCCTTTTCTTTCTTCCCTTTCCCCCTCTCTTTTATCTTTCTTCTATCTCTTTTCTTTCCCCCTCTCTTTTTCTTCCATCTGTCTCTTTCCTTTTCTTTCTTCCCTCTCTTTCTTTTTTTCTTTGTTTCTTTTCTGTCTTCTGTTTCTTTCCTTCTTTCTCTCTGTCTTAAACCATATAATGCACATACAATGCATAGCCTGCTGCAAGTTATTAGTACAGTAGTTGAGCTTAATTGAACTCATTGATATACAGTATTTACATTAGATTTGTATGTTTATATGGAGCAGTTGTGGTCAAGCGGTCAAGCTGTTGCAGGTTTGAACCCCAGTCCCAGTGTCCCTGAGCAAGACACTGACTACCCACTGCTCCCTGTGTGGTTATGATCATATCGAAATATTAATATTCACAAGTAAAGACAGTTAGTGGCTGCTGGTGCCAGAGTGACCGAGGATGGAGGACAATACTGGGAAGGAAGGAGGAGGAATGATCACACACGTGACGCGCTTTTGTCCTGAAATAAACCCATCTGATTCGGCCTGACACCGACATTACCGTATTTCTCAGACTATATGCGCACTATTTTTCTTCTTTTTTTTTTCATTGGTCTTGGCCAATATCCGGAGTTTTATGTGTGAAATTTGGTTGTTCTTTCTGATTGAATTCATGAAGTAGGTTGATAAATCCGTCAAAATGTGAAAGATAAACTAACCGAATTGTGTGAGTGTGTTGTGGGTTTTTTTTTGTGCTATATTGGAGCAATTATTTTGAACGACTTTGATTTGAAGATTTTTGTTTTGCTTAAAGTGGTTTATAATTCTATGCTTTATTTGTGGAAAACGACAAGTGTACAAACCGTATTTGCGTGAATATAAGCACTATTTTAAATTTTTTTAAATTGGTCTTGCGCCTTGTTGTCCGGAGGTTTATTTATGAAATTTGGTTGTTCTTTCTGATTGGATTTACGTAGTTAGCTGATAAATCCATCAAAATGTGAAAGACAAATGAACCGAAATGTGTGTGCATTGTTTTTTTTTTATTATTATTTTTTATAATTATTTGGAACAGCTTTGATTTTAGGTTTATTGATTTGCTAAAAGCTTAGACTTTAGATTTTTAATTTGCTAATGAGTCTCTCATACTCATAATTATACTTATGGTGGTTTATAATCCAAAGCTTTTTTTTGTGAAAAACGATAAGTATACATACCGTATTTATGTGAATATAAGCACCCCCCTGATTTTCCGACCCTTTGCCTGCTTATGGATTTTGTTTCTAGGCGTTAGCCCTGATCTTGTCGTTTATTTCAATAATAACTATTGTATTACGTTTTTAAGAGTGTCTACAATCGGTTAAAAAAGGGTGCTTATATTCACATAAATACGGTATTTACATTTATTGATGCTGCACCTTACAGCAATTAGTACAAAAAAATAAGGCCGGGATTTGATGCCAAGTTTACTGTTCAAAAGTTAAGCAGATGAAAAAAAGAGGAAATGATCGCACATACTTGCTGATATATCAAAGTGGGGTCTCACCATTGATCCAACAGGACTTCAATTTTGTAAGGATCAGTTAAAAGTCCCCACTTTATAAACAGTATAAACCCCTAGCATTTAAGGCCTCACTGTAATATAAAAGTCAGAACACACACTCACACACACACACACACACACATTGGTGCCTCCGTTCACAATCTTAATTGGTAATTTGACCTTGAACTGGTTTGGTCCAAGGTCGAAATCCCAGCGGAGTTTATAGTAAAGCAGATTAATGCGCTCGGAGGTTGTTTTTCCCTTAATGACAGCAAATCTGACTTTAATCTCTCTCAGTCTGAGGGAAACATCAGTCCGGGTCTTCAGCTTCACCTCAGCTTTACCTCCTAGTTTGTCTCTGGCCTTCTCAATTTGTAAATAAGTGGGTGAAATAGAAACCAATGTTTTTTATTTAATTCAATTGTGTGTGTGTGTGTGTGTGTGTGTGTGTGTGTGTGTGTGTGTGTGTGTGTGAGAGAGAGCGACAGGTTTTCCTTGAGAGCGTGATGGTGTTTCTGAGGCGTCAGACTGAGTGTGTTCTTCCTCTCCGACATTAAAGTCCTGAAAATACAAACTCTGAGAACAGAGCGGCCAGAAATAACCAAGATGTGGAAGCCATTAGCCAAAAGCCTCACTCTCTCCATCTCTCTCTCTCTCTACAAATCTATCTATCTCACCTTCTATCTACTTTCACTCTCTCAGTCTCTGTCTGACTTTCTCTCACTCTCTGTCTCACTCTGTCTCACTCTGTGTCTCTCTCTCTCTCTCTCTCTCTCTCTCTCTGTCTCTCTCTCTTTCTCTCTCTCTGTCTGTCTCACTCTCTGTCTGTCTTTCTCTGTCTCATTCTCTCTCTCACTCTCTCATTTTCTCTCTCTCTCTCTCAGTGTCGCTTTCTCTCTCTGTATCTCACACTTTCACTCTCTCTGTCTCTCTCATTTTTTTCTCTGTCTCTGTCATTCTTTCTCTCTTCTTCTCTCACTCTCATTCTCTCTGTCTGCCTCATTCTCTCAATCTCTCTCCGTCTCAGTATCTCTCTCTTTCTCTCTGCGCCTCCCTCTCTCACTCACTCACTGACATCTTTATACACACACTCTACTCACTCATTCACTTACTCACTCACTCACGCTCTACTTACACACTAACTTTCTCCACTCCCTCTTTCTCTCTATCTTTCTACTCTCTCCATCAAACTTCTCTCTCTCTGTGTGTCTTTCTGTTTTTGTCATTCTCTTTGCTCACTCTTTCCCCATCTTCCTATGTCTCTTTTCCTTTCTTACTTTCTTGCATCTCCCTCTCTCTGTTTGTCTGTCACTTTTATTATCTAACTGTTCATTTATCCATCCAACCATTATTTCTGTCTGTCTTTCTATGTGTCTGTCTTTTAATTTATTTATTTATCATCCATCCATTTATTTGTCTTTCTGTCTGTTTTTCTGTCCATCCATCCATCCATCCATCCCTCTCTCTCTCTGGTGAGCAGGAGGTGTGTGAGGGGAAGTGGTGTGAGTGTCTGGTTTAGTGCAGTAGAACTCATAAAAGTCACATTTGTTAGTGATGCATGAGGAAGTGAAGGCAGCTTTGGCACATGTGTCTGTGGCGCTAAATTAACTGTTAACACAAATAATCAAAGTGCGGGGCCCATTGAGCGCTGGCGCCAGTGGAGGGGGGGCGGGGCCTAAGGCGTCTGAGCCGGGGGTCCGGGCAGGTGGAGGGACTTTCACAGGATGGAAGTGCTTACAAAACACAGACTCCTGCCCCTCTGTCGGAGGAAAAGCTCCGTCACACTCCTTCTTTCCAGGTATTGTTGCTCCGGCTGGATTTAGCCGCCGCTTTTGCGTGTGCGAGGCTGGGACGGGCAGAGGAAGCGTCGCCCGCCGCTTCAGATCTCTCTAATCAATGGCCCTCGGATTACAGTCGGAAACAGATCCAGCGGGAATAAACTGCTAGGACGCTGTTGCTTAAAGACGCCTGTACAGAATAAGAGTTTGGAGGAACAAAATGTACAAAATAATTAAAAAAAAATGGTCTGAATTTAGGAGAGCTCGGAACTTTACATGTTAAATGCGTTTCTAATTACAAAATGTTCTACTTACGAAATGGCTCTCAGCATGAATTAATTTTGTAAGTAGAGGTACCAGTGTATTAAAAAAAATTGTCTGAATTTACGAGTGCTTGGAACTTATTAGGGCTTTTACATGTTAAATGGGTCTCATTTTGTACTTACAAAATGGCTCTCGGAACAAATACATTTTGTAAGTAGAGGTACAACTGTAATGGGGGGGAGTGAAGACTTGCTCTAGTCCAACAGTACTAATTTTAATGTTTTTTGAATATAATTGTTTGTAACTGTTTGAAAAAATGTCTGAATTTAGGAGTGTTTGGAACCAATTAGGGCTTTTACACGTGTGTCTCTACTTACAAAATGTTCTATTTATGAAACGACTCTCCGCTCTCTAAACTATTTAATTTCGTAAGTAGAGGTACCATTGTAATGGCAGTGGAAACTTGCTTAGTCAAACTGATGATGAGGTTTTATTTTAAATACATATTACAATATACAAACAAATACCAAATGTTTCTTCATACTGGAGTTTCTTCAAACTATCGCTACTTTTCTTGGTGCCACGTTTTTGCTACATTTCATTGTTTCATATTGTCTCAGCTTTTTTCAGAGCATGCCAAGGACATTTTACAGTTTCTGTATTATGTGTAACTATTTTTCTATAATGAAGAGTTCCATTAACTTTTTCAATGATAATTCAAAGACAATTTTAAACGTATGGATGTTTTTGCAAAGCCATAAATGATGCACAGATTACAGAAAATACATTTATTGATTAGACAGCATTTTCAAATTAGTTTTTCAAACAATCTGAACCTTAAACTGTATTATTACTGTATTAACCCTGTATTATTGTATATAAACATAAATCATTGATCTATGGCTGTTTTGTTTTTTAACTATTTCTTGGCATGATGTGTGTGTGTACTTTGCATAATTTTCAATTTCTGAATTATTGTTGTTATAAAAAGATATTGACAAATGACAAAAAAATCAAAACAGTGCCATATTACATGCAATTAGCATGTGCTTGTGTGTGAGCCCCGCCCCCTACTGGGCTGGAGGGTCAAATCAGGGGTCACCACAGGTCATCGTCAGTCCATCCTGAAAGCGTCCGGCTCCAGGCTAACCTCACAACATCCGAGTGAAGCGTGAAGCGCGTATCACTCGCCTCCCAGAACAATGTGCTGAAAAAGGCAAATCCTGCTGGGTGACATCAGCGGGAAAGCAGCTCGGCTCCCCGTTTCCCATCAGGCCTCAGAGAGCGGGCAGCAGTCTGCGCTCGCCTGGCGCCACAGTCATCATGCGTGTCAGTCATGTGAGCGCAGAGCTGTTTTCCTTAGAGGATGAGCTTGGCTCCGCCCCCTCGGCCCTAACGATTTATTTTAGGCTCCGCCATCCAAGGCCCGGTTCTCCCCCGTGCACACTGCCTGCCTTCAAACCGGCGTTTACCTTGGCCCTGTTGTTCCATCGCTAACCGATGCCGTGTGGAATGTCCCGCGAGACGCTGCCCTCTTTCCCAATAGAGCCATTCATCCCGAGGACACAAACACAACATCTGCTTTCCATTAGTCCTCCTACAATCCTCCTCATCCAGTGGCTGGGAAGACGATAGACGATCGCTGCGATTGTGCCTATAGCGTCACGTCTGCTTCAGGAAGTGCTTCTTACAGATGTTGTGGGGCTTTGTGGGTTTTTTTTTTTTACTTTTTTTTTTTTACTTTTTTTTTTTTTGGCAGAAATTTTTTTTTCGTAATAAATGGGGTTAATGTTTTATTTAATAATAGGAATGTTTATTTAGTAATATTAGTAATGAGTTGATAATTTTTTATTTATTTAATGGCATTAATGTTTTTTTCCATAATGGGAATATTTATTTAGTAATATTGGTAATATTTAGTAATGTTTTTATTTAATTGGTAATATTTTACATGAATGTGAACTTACAATTCATTTTACATTTTTTACACTTTAACTATGATGTAAAACTACAGTCATGCAATTATTATTAAGGAGCCGATAATTAGGGGTTTTGGTCCACAGTGCTGGAAAGATTATTATTATTGTTGTTGCTATTATTATATTATTGTTGTTGGTGTTCTATTTATGTTCACAATGTATTTTAAGGGGAAAATTTTGTTTCCCTTTATATCTCTTAAATTTTGTATCTTGGAGTCAAGTCCCTGTTAATTTCATTTTGTAGTTAAACTAAATCAAAAAGGCTTTAAAAAAAAGGATTTATTTGGAGTGTTATTCTAAAATAGTTAAATACATATTGGTAATATTTAATACGATAATTATATTTAGCAACTTTCTTTTCAAATGATAATTTTTGAAAAGTGTATACAGTATATCTATAAGTATGACTTAAAATAAGATTTAGAAGATAATCATTCAGTAGAGCGAGAATACAATGTTAGTCTGAGCAAACATATTATGACATATTGTGAAAAGACATTACGTGTTAACATGTTTGGTGCACATTGTTTTAGTGAAAGCAAATCTGTCTTATTTTGCATTTGCTTAGTTTTTGCTTTTTAGAAACTTGAAAACGTACCTTTTTTTTTTTTTGTTATTTTATAAAAGGCTTGAATCACACCAATGCTGCATACGACTGTATTTTATGTAATTGTATGACTATAATTAATAATTAATTCATTTTCATGAATCATCTTCATTCAATGAACCTTATGTGTCTTTCAGTTCGTACAAAATTAGGTTATTAATTATAAAATGTGAAGTCTATTTTATTTTGAAATACACAAAATAGTTTGTTTGATTTTCCCCAGTGTATTCTAATCTCTTTTTTATTTTATTTAAAGTTGTAGCTTACTTTGTAACATTTTGCTAATATTTTGCAATATAATATTTTCGACATTTCTTAAACAGAAGCATATATATATATATATATATATATATATATATATATATATATATATATATATATATATATATATATATATACACAGTACATCTAAAGAATATTTTTCAGTGAGTAGAACTATTGATCCATTGAAGGTCCCGGGTTGGAGACCAGGTTGGTGTAGTTTGCTAGCTGGTTCTCCTGTAGGTTTCTTCTGGGTTTCCGGTTTCCAAGAACATGTGTGAAAGTGAATTGGACACTCCATAGTTGCTCATAACTGTGAGTTTTAGTGTGTGTGTTTGTTGGTCAGTGACCCAGAAATGGACATAAAACAGCTTGTGGGATCTGGTTCAAAAACATTTCATTGATCTTTTTCCATTTTGGGGTCACGGGGAGTTGGAGACCTTCTCTGCATCTCTAGGCCTTTCCTACTCAATGGTGTAAAGTATTTGAGTAAATGGACTGTGTTACTGAAGTATTTTTGGCGACTTTGTACTTGTACTGACTCAAAAATATAAGCAACTTTTACTCTTGAGTTACACTTGAGTAAAGTGCAGTGTTTGGTTAAATGTACGTTTTTTATTGTTTTGCTAAAAATTGTAAAAAAAACGACGTTTTTGTTTTGTTATTTTACTCTGGGTTGGTGATTTACTGGGATTTTCTCGCATCTGTTACCTAAAACCTAAAAAAAAAAAGAGTCTTTGCTTCAAATAGCAAATGAACACTTTGAACAAAATGAAAGAAGAAGTTGAGTGTAGTAGTCACTCATTCTATTTAGTCTTTTAGGAGTTTGTATTTTTCCGCTTACTAGCCGTATTTGGTTGGGATGTAAGTATGGGATGTTTTAGTTGCGGATCGGCAGGTATTCCGGTGCCGTACTCTACAACTGTTATTTATGTAACGAATGTGCAAAGTGTCATGGCGTACTGTAAATCACCAGTGCGGATCACCTCCCGATCCAGACATCTGACCTTTGACCTTGGGAGAATGTCGCTTTATGGCTTTTTTTAAAACCTGTTTCTAAATTAGCTACGGTGAAACAACACTCTTTCTTTCTTTTAGCGAAACGGGCTTCATATTTTGCACAAATTATGAAGCATAAACGTTTAAATTGTATTACAGTGCATACTAATTAAACTGTATTTATATTAGTGGTGGGCGTAGATTATTTGTTTTATTTAGATAAATCTCATTGTGAGGTTTAATTTTGATCTAGAATATTAAAAGTTCAAATGTATTATCTTTAAATGAATCTCTTATGAGCATATTTGAATGAATGTTAATTAGTTTGTTTGTTTGTTTGTTTGTTTGTTAGTTCGTTTGTTAATGAGTCGTCATTTCACCAAAATCAAGACCCTGTATTTTTCTGATGGGAAATACAGACAGACAGACAGATTTAACCTTTGTTTTTTAACAAAAAACCATTTAACCCCTTTTTAGAATAAAGTCGGGGTCTCTGGGCACTTGTGGGGACCCCGCAACTTAGAAGAACTACTCGAGTGTCGATGTGTGATTGTTTTACGACAGAGTTTACAATTAGAGTTTTTGTTAAGTAAAGCGGGTGGGGTTGTTCAGTATGAACGTCAATGGTAGTACCCCACTGTGTAAATAAATATGGTATAATGGATGGAAGGATAGACGGGTAGATAGGTAGAAAGAGAGGTATAGAGAGAGAGAGGGGGAAAATGAAAAGTTGGAGTAGTGAGAAAGATAAGTTGAAAAAGTTAGGAGAGATAAATAGATGGATTAATGAATGGATAGACAGACAGACAGACAGACGAATAGATAGATGCATGGATGAATGAATGGACGGATAGATAGACAGACAGACAGACAGACAGACAGATAGTTGGATGGATGGATAGATGAATAGATATATATGGATGGATTGATGGATAGAGATGGATGGATGGATGGATGGATGGATGGATGGATGGATGGATAGATAGATAGATAGATAGATAGATAGATAGATAGATAGATAGATAGATAGTACATGTACACAGACAGGCCGACATATAGATTATATTAACCTATTAATATTTTAATTTAATATTAAATAACTAATAATTAATATTATTAATAATTAATATTAATCTTTATTTAATTTATTTGTGTGTGTGTGTGTGTGTGTGTGTCCGTAAAGCAAAGTAAGTCTTGACAACACATTTTCAGCACATTACACAAAGATGCAATTACACATGCAGCCAGAGCAGCGCAGCTTACACTTACACACACACACACACACACACACACACACACACACACACACAACATCACTGTGTTAATTCCGTCTCTACCACTCCGGCCCAGCGCGGTGCCCACATACAGACGGCCAATTAGTCCTCATGATCTAATGGCGGCCCAGGACAAAAGAGCACATTTAGCTGTGCGTGGCGCACTCCTCCTGAGGTCAGGCTGGTGTGAGGGGCAAGTGTTTTATAGGTGGGCTCGGAGACGGGCGCTCAGTGGGGGACGCCTTGTAAACGTGACAGAGTCTGACGCCAGCACTGTGCCACACAACAGGCCTGCTGTCACAGCGGGCAGCCTGGAATGTGTGTGTGTGTGTGTGTGCTGGGGGTGAAGGGGGGATGAGGAGTCACTGGAAGGCCACAGATGAGAGGGGGAGAGAGAGAGAGAGAGAGAGTGGGGGCT
>MU204191.1:11842827-11878220 GCA_017309775.1 Paedocypris sp. Pulau Singkep
TCTCTCTCTCTCTCTCTCTCTCTCTCTCTCTCTCTCTCTCTCTCTCTCTCTCTCTCTCTCTCTCTCTCTCTCTCTCTCTCTCTCTCTCTCTCTCTCTCTCTCTCTCTCTCTCTCTCTCTCTCTCTCTGTCTGTCTGTCTGTCTGTCTCTCTGTCTGTCTGTCTGTCTGTCTGTCTGTCTGTCTGTCTGTCTGTCTGTCTCTCTCTGTCTGTCTGTCTCTGTCTACCTGCACATCTATCTATCTGTCTGTCCGTCCATCCATCCATCCATCCATCCATCAGACTATATGTCTATCTATTTATTTTTTTTTTTATCTATCTGTGTCTGTCTGTCTGTCCTTACAGAGACAAACCCGTCTGTCAGTGCGCTGTAGAGAGTAAACCGAGACTCCACTCCGTCCGCGGCGCTGATCTTACACCGAGGCGCATTGAGCATCTTGTGAAAGCTGCAGTGTGAAGCGGATAATAAACGTAATGACGCCTTCATAAATTACCACGTCACTTTAAACCACCAGTCATTATAGAGGAAATCCGAAAATTTGGCTGCGCAAAACTCCACGCTGAGAACCGCTGCCGGAGGCCTCTAATGGTTATTCCTAAAAGCGCGCGCGCGCGCGCGTGTGTGTGTGTGTGTGTGTGTGTGTGTGTGTGTGTGTGTGTGTGTGTGTGTGTGTGTGTGTGAGGGTGTGTGAGTGTGTGTGTGAGGGGTCTAAAGTGTCAAGGAATTCATTGTCTGTTCTCCACCTGCTATTATTCTGCACCCAATCAACCTGCTAGCCAGGCTGGAGCCGCTGGCCATCTGGAAACGTTGCTGTGTTTATAAACTTGGCAGGGCGGCGCACGGAGGGGCTTGACCTCCCACACAAATCTGGAAACCATTACAGCAAGACAGAGCGGCCCATCGCTGCCAATACATCTCGCCCCCACCACGCCAGCTACATTAGTGCCTTGTTCAAGGAATCACAGGCCTAAATCGCTGCCATAAATGTACACAAACGCGCGAGTGTGTCACTTCACAGTGTGTGTGTGTGTGTGTGTGTGTGTGTGTGTGTGTGTGTGTGTGTGTGTGTGTGTGCGTGCGCGCGCGCGCGCGTGTGGGGCTAATTCATTCTTGATAGAGCAGTATATGCAAACACACACACACACCACACACACTTATGAGTGTGTGTTTTATTTATATATGAGCACACACATAATAATAATAAGAATGAAAAAAAAAACAATATTAATAGTAAAACAGTAAAAACATATTCTCATATATACATTCTCGTATATATATAATTGTTTTCGAATTTTAATTTGTATAGTATATTAAATATTTATATATATATACTGTATAAATACATATATATATATATATATATATATATATTTATATGTATTATAAGAATACCGGTGTGTATATATATATATATATATATATACTAATGTTTTTAATTTTTTTATTTGTATAGTATATATTAAATATCTATCTATACACTGTATTAAAAAATACATATATAAACTATACATAATGTAAGATATTTTAGTTTACATATTTCTAAGATCAGATCAGATTTCAACAGCAAATATAAGTGAAATAGCTTGCCTTTTGATTTTTAGTTATCAAAAATAAACAACATATATATTAATATATATATATATAAAGCGGGAGAAGATGAATAAATGAATATATTAGCCTTTAGCACAACAATCTACCTCATGCAATATGGTCTGTCTGTTCAAATACTAATGATTGTTTTTAGTTCAATCTTACTTCTTCTTACTTCCAAGGTTACAGTATTTTTCGTTATGTTTGTAATAATTCTTTATTTCTGTTATTGAGCTAATTTTTAAAAATGAGCGCTTAAATTTACGTGAATTTTTGAAATAGGTGATTATAACCACCCGCAAGTTTTTGAGCCGCTAAAATGAGAAAATAATGGCTGCTTATGTTTGTGTAAACAGGGTACATGTATATACACCATATATATGATGTTATCAAATTTCATAAAGGCTGAGTTTATGACTTACTGTTGATCTATTCCACTGTTCTGCACTTGAGCTGTGAAGACAGACAGAAATAAACACGACTCTGGTTTGAAACAAATCCCTTTACACCACAGCGCCGAGACAAACCATGTCTCTTCACAATATCACGTCTGTTGCTCAGTATCAGTCTCGCTCCTTGATCTCAGCCATATGCTCCAGCACAGAGGAGCGAGCTGTCGGCTTATGTGAGGAAACCAGACTAACGCTCTGAGAACAAACTTGAAATAAACGTAATAATACCATAAATAAAAGAGAAAATTGAAGAAAGCGCTCACACGCGCACACGCATTTATATATGCATGTATTTGGATGGAAAAATAGATGGATGGATAGACAGACAGACAGACAGATAGATAGATAGATAGATAGATAGATAGATAGATAGATAGATAGATAGATAGATAGATAGATAGATAGATAGATAGATAGATAGATAGATAGATAGATAGATAGATAGATAGATAGATAGATAGATAGATAGATAGATAGATAGATAGATAGATAGATAGATAGATTCATACAATGTAATGATCCTACAGTGTTGTTTTTAAATAAGTTTTTTAAAACTTTAATAAGTTTTTTTTTCATCCATTCATCATAGATAGATAAGTGTGTGGGTGGGTGGATGGATGGATGACATGATGGATGGATGATAGATAGGTAGATATATATATATTGGGTTTTTTTTTTCATCCATTCATCATTCCGAGACTATTAAAGTCTTTTCAGAGGACGAGAGGGAAGCAACAGAGTTTCACACTGAGCTGGAAGATCAGAGAATTGTCTACATTTGCTGCATTTTTTTTTTTTAAATAATTTGAATCAAACTAGATTTAAATCAATAAAATTTAGCTTTCTACTTTTGAACGAATGCTTTGAACTTTTGAAATAAAACCCGACTTTTGGTTCATTAATCTGAGCTGAAGTGACGTATCTGATATAGGTGAGAAAATATGTTATATGTTTAGTTGAATAACTTTAAAAGCATCTGAACTTCTCATGTTCTGAAGCCAGACAGGAAGTGTGGAGACACAGTGGACGTCTCCCCGGGTCTCATCCTTCACCTGTCGTCTGTCTCTAAAGTCGCTGCGAATAAGAATTCTGTCAAAAATAGAACAAAGAAAGTCCAGAACAATGTGAGGTTTCCATCTTGGGATGATGCACAATTGTTAATTTTGTCAGAGAACATTGTGGTTTTTGGGTTTTACTCCCAATAAATGTTTACAATCACAAAACCACAGAACTTTTTTTTTGCTGGAATTGTCTAAATAATTTGAGATACTAAAGTCATCCTTATGAAATACAAAAGTCATAATTTTGAGACGCTAAATAATAATTATAATATACTAAGTAAGAATTATGAGATACTATGTCATAATTTTGACGTTGTATCTCATAAAAATTAGATAATTCCATCTTATATCCATAACTTCCATACAAAACATATATAGTATGATTTATTTTATTTTTCATTTTATCAATGGTTGTTTGTTACATAAACACAAGACTGTGGTTTGTCAGTCATGCTTTCTTGCTTGGGGGTGTTTGGCGTACGTAGGGGGTTCTGTAAACGTCATTTCTTATAATAATAATAATAATGTTTTCATTTTTATTTGAACGACGCTTTACAAGTCTTCTTACGTATTATTTATAATTTTAATAGATACAAACTTTTAAGGATAATAGTAAAATGTAAAGCAAGGAACACATTAATTTAATTAGTTGTTTTTGCCAAGGTCAAAATCACAAATCTTTGAGTCACTAAAAATGCTAACAAATGTTAGCAAGTTGGCAATGCTAATTTACGAAAAATGCTAACAATGTGCGATACTTTTGGAACTAATCTGATTCCGTACCTCACACAGCTAGCGCACAACTTTTTTTTTTTACAAGGAGGGAAGTTCACTTCTGACTACCCAATGTCGTAAAGCGTCCAATAAAATTGTGGCCGAGTAGAGCTGTGATTGGCTCCAGCCACTCGCCACCATGAACATGAGCGGTAGGAAACGAATGAATTAAAATACAATGTTTGAGATACAAAAGTAGAATGTTTTATTTTTTTTTTTTGCATTATGATATTTGTATTAATAATATAGACTGATGTGTTCAACTCCGCCATGATATATGCGTTATATTTTTTCTAAGTTTAGGTTTTATTATTAAGCTTTTTTTTTATTCGTCCCATGCAGACACTAAACGAGTGACGTGCTGAAAGGCGAAGGGAAGTTCTGCTCGCCGCTGCTGGAAAGGTCGTTGTGACCCTCATCATTTAGTAATAATCCCTCGTCTGAACGTCTGCTGAAGTTTCTCCGAGTCCCAAACCTCAGATCAGAAACACAGACACATCAAACGTCCCAGGACTCCATCTGATCTGCCCCGCCACATCAAACTCCTCGCCGTGCTTGAAGAGGAAACATGTCGACTCACATCGCTCACTCTCACTTTCTCTCTCTCTCATTCTCTTTCTCTCTCTCTTTCTCAGTCTCTCTCTTCATTTCTTTCTCCCTCCTATTCTTTTTCTCTCTCTTCCATTCTCTCTCTCTCTGATTGTCTCTCCCTCCCATCCTTTCTCTCTCATTCTCTCTCATTCTCATGCTCTCGCTCTCATACTCTACCATTCTCTCTTTCTCTCTTCTAATGTCTGTCTCTCCCCCTCATTTCTCTCTCACATACTCTCTCTCTTTCTCTCTCTCTCTCTCTCTCTCTCTCTCTCTCTCATTCACTCTCTTGCTCCCATTCTCTCTCTCTCTCTCTCTCTCACTCCTCCACTCTCTCACTCTATCTCTCTCTCTATCTCTCACATCTCTGTCTATCATTCTTTCTCCTTTTTAATCCCCCCATCTCACTCACTCTCTGTCTATCTTTTCTCTCTCTCTCTCTCTCTCTCTCTCTGTCTCTTTCTCTCTCTCTCACACAGTTTCTATCTTTCTTTCTCTCTCCCCCTCTTTCTCTCTTTCTCTAAATGTCTATTGTTCTTTCTCCTTCCTCTATCCTCTCTCTCTCTCTCTCTCTCTCTCTCTCTCTCTTTCTCTATCTGTTCTCTTTTATCTCCCCCTTCCTCTTTTTCTCCTTTCGTGTTGCCTCCTTTATTTTAAAATCTTCCCTATACATTTCATTAGCTTCCATTCTGCCTCCTTCAGTTTTCTCACTTTTCTTCAGTCATTCCTTCTTCTCTCTATTCCTTTATTTTTTTTTCACTATCCACCTGCACTCCTCTTATATTTATCTTCTCTTCTTCCGTCTTTCTTTTATATTTGACCCGTTTCTCTTTTTGTGTCACTGCATTTTTTCACTAAACTCTTTCTTCACTCCCCCATCATTGCTCTCTCTCTAAATCTCTCCTCCCTTCTGATTTTTTCACTCTCATTCATCATTTTACTTCCCCGCCCTCCTCTTTTTATCTTTTCTTTCTCTATTTTTGCTTTTTTCCCCAACCTGACCTCAACATCACTTCCCTTCTTTTTTTTGCCTTATACATCCCTCTCTGTCCATCCTTCTTTTTTCAGGTTTATTGTCCACATTCTCCTTGCAGTTTTATGGCCCTTTTTTCTTTCACATTTCCACCTGTCTAACCCTCTTCTATTTCATTAATTCCTCTCTTAATCATCTCTATCATTTCATGTCAATCTTTTACATTTCTCCCTCTCTCCCTTTCCCTTTCTCTCTTTGTCTAACAAACATACGCTTAAATCTGCTCAGTTTTTTGTCTTTTTTCCTAAATCATCTTCTTAGTGTCAGGCTCATGTGTCTGAACTACAAATCCCAGGATTCTGGTTGTTTGTCTGTTCTGGGTCACATGGTTCATTGTTTTCAGCTGTTCGCCTCGTTTAGTCTTGTTAGTTGTCACCTTTGTTAGTCCGTCATTAACGTTGCACCTGAGTTCCTGTGTTCTACGTAAGTTTCCGTTGATTAAATTCACGATTTTTTGTACAGCTACAGACTTCTGTTGGATTCCTGTTAGTTTCTTTTTCTTTTCTGTTTTTCTTTTCTTTTTTAATTCCTCTTTTCACTTTTCCTGTAAACTCTTTTCTTCATTCCTCCATGATCCATCTCTCCATTTTCCTATTTTTCACTCACTGTCCATCATTTTTACTTCCCCTCCCTGCACCTTTTATCTATTCTTTCACAATGCTTTGCTCGTTTCACACCACCACTTCCCTTTTTTCCACTTTTCACACTCTATCAATCCATCTTTTGTTCGTTTTTTTATTTTTTTAAATTATCAATCTCCCACCTTCACATTCTTTTTTTTCTTTCCCATTCCCCTTGTCCTCTGTCTTCCTATTTTCTTCATCATTTCCTCTCAATCCCTCTCTCTCTCCTTGACATTCTCTCTCCGTCTACCAAACATCCGGTTAAATCTGCTCAGCATCCCCATGTCTTTTTGTGAAGGTAGTTCTGTACTTTCACAGTCATTCTGAAGAAAATCTGTTTGTTCTAAGCCAGTCCAGCTGTTGAATTTGGCAGCTGTATTTCCTGCAGGTGCAGCACAGAGGTGGAGGTGGCACACATCTAAGCCCAGCCCTCCCCCTCACACATACTTGCGATTATATCATAGTGGGGACCTGCTATTGGCTGACAACCAAAGGAACATGCCCCCCCCCCCTCATCACCCTAAACCCATCCATCAACCCACCCACACTTACTCTAACATTAACCACAACGCAATCGCAAAACACCCTTCAAAGTTGTGGGACCCATCCAAAGGTCCCCACAAGTGCACAAAGGTCCCAACTTTAGAGTAAAAACTTTGCTTTCGAGACCCCACTTTGACCTAATTTGCTCTCTCTCTCACACACACACACACACACACACACACACACTCTCTCTCTAATATGCTACTTTTCTTGAAGGTTGTCTACTTTTTATCGCCGTAATAAACATTTTAGCTATATACACGGTAATTGTAAGTTTTTACAGTTTGACACTTTTTTTGGAACAACTGTTGCGTGTTTGTGTGGCGACAGTGAGGTGAACGCAGGGCTGCTGTCAGAGTGGATCTAGATGGTGGGTTTCAGATGTCGCCTGCATGTTAAAGGCAGGAATGTTTTTGTAGAGATAAGCGCAGCAGCGTGATTTCACTCTGCAGGAACTGACTCGGGCAGATAGAATCAGGGCCCGGAGCTAGAGGAACATCTCCTGAAGCTGAGGAATGTGAGTGTAAGGTGACGGAGAGTGTTGGGCTGGGGAGTGTGAGGAGCGTTTGAGGGAGCAGGTGGTTTGGATTGTCTGGACAGGTGTTATCTCAGTCTGGAATACCGCGCGCCGGCCCGACTGAGTTATCCCAGGCGTTCCCGCCACAGCTGCTCGGAACTCAACCTGTGGTTAAGCACGGGCTCTTCCAACCTGGAGACATTCTTTTATTGTCTCTTTACTGTGCGACTTGAGACACATTTTACGCTACAAAAGTGGCACATAATGGAAACTGTGTAGAGATGTTATTTACTTGTAAAAGTTGGATTTACACCTAGTTCAGTAGTACTTGGAGTTTATTATTAGTACAGTATATTATACACTGTAAGCAATATATATTGGTTATATATTTAGATTTGCACAATATATCTTTATTTCATAAAATATGAAATTCTAAATTAAAAAATACATAGTTGTATATATATATATATATATATATATATATATATATATATATATATATATATATATATATATACACACACACACACACGGTATGTACGTATATTATATTTTAGATTTATACAGTAATCATACAGTACATCTACAAACTCCAGGTTGATTTCCAATCCAATATGGAAAAATCACATTAAAAAAAAATGTTATTATATTCAATAAGATGTATTTGTGTAAAATGTTTGCCGTTTTAAATTCAATTTATGTCGGTTATATGCATCATCTTTTTTTAGTCTTTTTTGTTCAATGTGTTATTTTAATATTTGTATCAGACTGAAAATGCCTTACTTGTTTACTCTTTACTGATAACATTCCTCACTTCCTTCCTTTCTTACTTTCTCTCGCTTACTCTCACCCTCTTTCTTCCTGTCTTTTCTTTTCTCATACTCTCATTGTCTTTTTTTTTCCTATCTCTCTTACTGTACCCCCCCTCTCTGTGTTTACCTATCTCTCTCTCTTTCTCTCTTTCTCTACGTGTGTGTGTGTGTGTGTGTGTGTGTTTAACTCTCTCTACATGTGTTTAAGTATCTCTCTTTCTCGCTCTGTTTTTCTGTCTCTCTGTTTAACAGTTATTGTCTCACTTTCTCGCTTTTCATCATCACTATTATTCTTGGTGCTTTTTTCACACACTCTCTCTTTGTCTCTCTCTCTCTCTCTCTCTCTCTCTCTCTCTCTCTCTCTCTCTCTCTCTCTCTCTCTCTCTCTCTCTTTTCTTGCTGCTTTTCTTCTCTCACCTCCCCCTCAGATATCTGCGTGGTGTCTGTGTTTGGAACAGGTGCACGTCTTCATGTGTCATGTGGTTCTGGAGGGTCCGAGCACTGTGTCCGGGGGCCGAGGTGACGTCTCTGCCTTCAGAGTGTGTGTTTCTCCTCGGCCTGTTGAAAAAGATATGACTGTCATTAGCGTGTTTTAACATGCGGTGGCAAAGGAACCCTGCTCAGAGGAATGTAGTGTGTGTGTGTGTGTGTGTGTGTGTGTGTGTGCTGGCCTCGCCTTGCTCTGTCATTACACAAGAGCAGCAACACTGAGGTGTGAGAGAATCGACTCACAAAGCTTTGCACGGTCACTTTGGAAGTGTCTGTCTTTTTGTTTTAGATGCTTGTCTCAAAAACAAGGCTTTATAGAACAAGAAAATGTAAAAGTTTGTATTAATAATGCTATATTATTTATATGAAATGTTGTAAATGTTTTAGAGGTTCGTCTCAGAAACAAGGCCTAATAGAGAAAGAAAATGTAGATGGTAATATTATTAATGCTATATTAATTATAAAATGTTATTAATATTTTAGGTCTGAGAAACAAAGTTTTGTAGGACAAGAAAATGTAAATGTTAAAATTATTGATGCTACATTATTCATCAAATATTTTTCATATTTTAGATGTTTATCTCAGAAACAAGGTTTTGACCAAAAAGTAGCTATAATTGCTTCTAATAAGCTTTTTTTATTTGAAAGGAAAATAGATATAAACAATTTTATTTTAATAGTACGTCATGTAAATTATTCATGCAATAAACAATTTATAGCAAATTAATTATTTATCCCTGAGTAAAACTGAGTGGTTTTTTTTCTTTTTGCAAAAACACTAGTCAAAGCAAAAAAAATATTATGTAAAAATAGAAAAATATAATCATCAAATAATCAACAAATTGAAACAAAAATGAGACAATCAATACCACTATTATGCTATTGTTTATATATGTATATGTAATAATATTTTTCTAGAAACGCACGATTGTGTACACTTTTTCACAAAATATACAGTATACGTATAGTATAGACGCTATAAATCAAAGTGTAAAATTCGTATTATATAATCTAATATGCAAATAATCCAGCATATAATATAACCTAACAATACATTATTATGAATTATGAAATTGAGTTATTAACATGAATAAAATAGATAAAAAGTAATGATTGAACAGAGACATATAAAATAAATAACCAAGCATAATCTAGTGATATATAGGTTATAAAATATTTTTAATGATGATATAGATTTGAATCATGAAATAAAATACCGACACACACACACACACACACACACACACACACACAAGTGACCCTTCATGCCACAGGGCCTGTATAGCCTCAGCGTAGCTTAAAGGAAAAAGTTCTTAAAGTTAATTGTTACTGACAAGGACGGTCCCTGAAGGTAGAAATGCCTGCTTCATGGGAACAATGGTCAGGAAAAGCCATTAGTGTGTTTAGTTAAACCTGCGAACAAAAATCTCCCGCTCCGCCAGCAAATAACACTTACTATATCATGTTTTCACAAAGATTTGTGCGAGACTTTATGAAGTTTGTCTTACTTGGTTGACCAGTAAATGTCAGGAGCTAAAACCATGTAAAGCTCTAGAAGGTAATCATATCTCCGAGTGTGACTAGTGTAATATTATTATGTGTTATTAAATGAACATACACACTAAGGGGAAAAAACAAATTAATGGGTTATTAGCGTTTATTAATAGTATTTTATTATTAATGGATTATTTGGATAAAACAACACAGCATTTTATTTAAGAACTTAATAACATAAAGTATTTAAATACAGATTACTGTACAAAAAAAAATTCTCTCTCACACACACACACACACACACATACAGACAATAAATGAGATCTACTATTTCTTCCTGTGCTCACATGCCTCTAACTTATATTCTTCCTTTCTATGCTTCTGCTCGTTCATCCATCCACATCCTTCCATCCATCCATTTATTTATGTTTCTGTCTTTCTGCCACTCAGTTTGTTTGTCAACACGTGTCTGTACGTTTCAAAAAATCCACAGTCACTTATTTTGTTTGTATGTACCTACTGTGTTTCTTAAATAGTGTTAAAAATTACGTTTCAATGATTGACTTGACCTGATTTCCGTTTCTTCATCCATCCGTCAGCTTCTCTCTATCCTTCTCTCTCTCTCTCTCTCTCTCTCTCTCTATACATATATTGATCTTTTTCTCCCTCTCCTTCTTTCTCTTGTCACTTTCTGTAACTCTCTCTCTCTCACTCACTCACACTGTCTTGTCAGTTTTCGCTAGAGAAGCTGTCACGCTCACAGAACACGAGAACATTCTATAAAAACCAATTTGCAGAAGCCAGCAGCAGGAAGTGTGTAGTCATGACAGCGACAATTCGTTTACGGTTGGTGAGAGCCGTGTGGACACAGACTTAAGGTCAGAGAACAGGAAGATCTTTCTGCTCCGGCATGAAGAGACACACAGGCAGTGACCCGGAAAAACACATTCACAATAAAACACGCAGCAAGCATGCATTCTTGTATGTAATCTGATACCACACACACACACACACTCACTCACTGGAAGATAGATCAGAGTGGGGTCCCACCATTACGTCGCCAACCCATCCCCTAACCTTAATCCTCACGATCCTAGCCAAAACTCACTTGTACTTAAGTTCTAATATCCCATCTTGACCCTCAAACTCTTCTACATTATGAGGACGAGCCAAAGGTCCCCACAAGTGTCCATAGGTCCCCACCAATGCTCATAGGTCCCCTCAAGTGCTTATATGTTTTCAACCACGCCTATAGGTCCCTCAAGTGCTCATATATCTTCACCAGTGCCTATGAGTCCAAACCAGTGCTCAGAGTTCTTCACCTGGGCCCATGGGTCCCCACAAATGCCCACAAATCCCCACCAATGCCTACTTGTCCGCATACGTGCCTGTAGGTCCTACCTGTGCCCATGAATCCCCACAAGTGTTCATAGGTACCCACCAGTGTCCATTGGTTCCCACAAGTGCCCATGGGTCCCCACAGGTGTTCATGGGTCCCCACCAGTGTCCATAGGTCCCCACCAGTGCCCATCGGTTCCCAAAAGTGTCCATAGGTCCCCACCAGTGCCCATAGGTCCCCATCAGTACCCATCGGTCCCCAAAAGTGTCCATAGGTCCCCACCAGTGCCCATAGGTCCCCATCACTGCCTATTGGTCCCCAAAAGTGTCCATGGGTCCCCACCAGTGTCCATTGGTTCCCACAAGTGCTCATGTGTCCCACAAGTGTCCATTGGTCCCACCCAGTGCCTCTAGGTCCCCACAAGTGCCTATAGGTCCCCACTTCTCTATAGAAACCTATCATTTGAGGCCCAACTGTGATTTAAGTGACACACACACACACACATACACACACACACACACACACACACACGCATCAAACTCAACTTTTTACTCAATTCAGACTCTGGTCTTCTAATTCCAAGTCTTCTGATTCTGCAGATCAATAAAGACAGAGGTGAAGAAACAGCTTATGCGCGTTTAAATACACAGCAGTGTAAAGAGCAGGAATTTGGTTTTCCAGGGTGCGTCTGCTGTTGGATTATCCCTGTGATCCCTTGTTTTCAGGTTGAGGGACTTAAGTGATTTTGGGAAGAGTAGACACTTCTTTTCACTCCCCGCGAGTGACATTTGCTCTGGCAGTTCGGAGGATTTTCTGATGCTGCAGAGATAAAGTGCGGCTTTTAAAGCTGCTCGCCAAACACCCGCATCCGTGTGGAGAGAGAGAGACAGAAAGAGAGAGAGAGAGAGAAAGAGAGAGAGGGAGAAAGAGAGAGAGAGAGATAATGAGAGAGGTATTTAATTTGCTTTGTTGTACCGCCAAAATCTCCGGCACAATTGATCAATCAGTCGCATTTTAGATTAGTTTAGATGCTTGATATTTGAAACAAACAAATCACAGCAATTTAGTGTGTCAATATGGGTTTGTAAACACAGGATAGAGTGAGAGGGAGGGAGAGAGGAGAAAGAAAAAACGGAGAAAAAGAGTGAGGAAGGAGGGTAGAGAGAAGAACGGAGAGAAAAAATAGGGAAGTACATACAGAGAGAAAGAGAGGAAGAGAAGCAGAGTAAAATAAAAAGAGAGGGAGGGAGACTGAGCGTAAGAAAGAGAGATGGAGAGTGGGACTGGGAGAAAGAGAGTTGGAACGAGAGAGAGAGAGAGAGAGAGAGAGAGAGTAAAAAAGAAATAAAGCAGAGACTGAGAGTAATATTGAGATTGTGGGAGAAAAAGTGGGACTGGGAGAGAGTGAAAGAGATAAAGTAAAAATGAGAAATAGAGTGATAGAAAATAGAAAGGGGGGCATGTTATGTCCAGAAGTATAAATAAAACACGGAGCACTACTTGTTGCAAACGTCTTCTTTTGATTTCCTTGTCCCACTAAAATGTCACACATTCATCGCCAATCTCAACCATAGAACATTTTAGTTAAAGTGGCAGATGATCATTATTTAAATTGTACCAAAACCAAAATAACCAAACATGGCAATCACTAGAACTGTGATAATAGCTATATAACAAGGCAGAGAGAGAGAAAAAGAAAGAGAGAGCGAGAGAGAGAGAGATAATGAAACAGATATACTTTTGTTTTCCAGTGGCTTAAAATGAAAAGTAACTAGCATTTCAATCTCTCTCTCTCTCTCTCTCTCTCTCTCTCTCTCTCTCTCTCTCGCTCTCTCTATCTCTCTCTTTCTCTTTGTGTGATGAAATGTAAAACAAGAGCAGGACTTCTTACAGGCGTATGTAACGACACGACAAGACTTGTGTATTTACATAGCTGGATATGTGTCAACTCTCTCCCTCTCTCTCTCTCTCTTTCTCTCTCTATCCCTCTCTCTCTCTCACTCTCTCTCTATCCCTCTCTCTCTCTCTCTCTCTTTCTCTCTCTATCCCTCTCTCTCTCTCTCACTCTCTCCCTCTCTCTCTATCCCTCTCTCTTTCTCTCTCTCTCTCTCTCTCTATCCCTCTCTCTCTTTCTCTCTCCCTCTCTCTCCCTCTCTCTCCCTCTCTTTTTTTCTGACAGTCTCCTTTTTATCTTTCTTAATCTATCTCTCTCCATCTTTATTTCTCTTACTTTATTTTATTCTCTCTCCCTCTTTATTTCTCCAATTTCCTCTCTTTCTATCAGTTTCTTTTAATTTCTTTCTTTCCTTCCCAACTTTCTCTCTTACTCCCTTCACACTCACACACAGTTTTCATTATTTTGTCAAATACCTTGATAACACAGTTTTTAAACATTCAAATAAGTGTTGAAACAGTTGAAAAGGAATCTCATCAGGGTTAGATACATACACTGTGTGTGTGTGTGTGTGTGTGTGTGTGTGAGAGAGAGAGAGAGAGAGAGAGAGAGAGAGAGAGAGAGAGAGAGAGAGAGAATGAGTGATAGGGCTCAGCTCTGACTTGCCCTCACAGATTTCAGCAGGTTTAAAATCCCTTTATCTCACTTCTCTGTGCACCTGCCACAGGCCGCTCACACACACACACACACACACACACACACACACACACACACACACACACACACTCTCTCTCTCTCTCTCTCAGGCCTCAGCATGTCTCTGTGACTCAAAGCCTGATTACTTCAGTCTAGTTCACCTTTCCACTGCTTTGTTTAGTGATTTTAACTTAAATTATGGATTCAGAGAAATGCACTTGCTTTACTGCTAGATGAATGGACAGACAGACGGAAAGACGGATAGTTGGAGAAATAGATAGAATGGATGGATAGACAGATGGATTGAGGGAGGTATGGATAGACAGATATGCAGGTATAGACCAACCGGCAGACGGAGAGATACATAGAGGGATGGATGGATAGACAAACAGACAAAAATAATAGCAACTTGAAAAGGGTTAAATTGTTAAATTGTAAAAATAGTTTTGATTAAAATTACTACTAACATTTCAATAAAAACTTAATTAATTAAATTGTATTGAATAATAAATTTCAAGCAAAATTCTAGTAAAATGTAAGCGGTGGTATATTCTACTTAAAATAAAATTGTGCAAAAAGGTGGATCTTTTTTTACGTGAATGCATGAATTGTATTTTGTATATGTACTGTATATGGACAGAAAGACAGAAAGAAGTGTGTTTGCGTCGTTGTGTAATTCATATACAGAACTTGGAATTTATTAAATGAAAAATTATAATTCTTGCCGGCATTTCTTAATTCCTGTGGTTAAATGAAAACCAGCAGTGACAGAAAAATATTTCTTATAATCTTTTGTTAAGTCGTTTACCCCATATACATACTTTATAAATTTATTACAAAGCTGCTTCTAAAATGGTCTTAAAATGATGATTATTATTTTTCAACAATATAAAATAGCCTGAAATTTCATTCATCCCGCTTGAGCTTTTCACACCAACGTGTTTCTCAAACGGTGAAGATGTTTTGACTCTCTTGGCTTCACATCACTGTTCCTACACGATGCTCAGAGAGAAAAGCCGCCACCAAAGGCTCAGCAAACCCTCGATAAACAGTCATTTACATCCAATCACCAAACATGAAATTACCGAGGCGAGATGAGGCCGGGCACATAGTTTATGTGGCTCACCTACAAGCCTGGAGCTGCAGTATTACACGCGATTTAAGTTACACCTGCAGCCACAGAACAAGTGTATGAGTGTCTGGGCGGTCGAGTCTCAACCTGCCTCTCTCTCTCTCTCTCTCTCTCTCTCTCCGCTGAGGAATGTGGAGGTGAGACGATCAGGTGCAGGATGACACGTGGCAGCACGCTCGGAAACCCAAAAGTCAAAAGACAGTTTTTTGACGCCAAACATCGACGTATTGAAAATCTCTCATAAAATCAGATTTATGATGTCGAACGCTGCTCAAAGCAGACGGGGAGAGAACAATACGTCGACCTGAGTCACTGAGGATCTGGGTGGAGGTTGAGAAGCGGTGGCCTGGGGCGATGAAAATCCTTCTTGGGCTTCGTCTCCACCCGCTTCCTCCACAAGACAAGCCGCTACTGCGTCATTTCTTCGCTCTGCTCTACTTTGCGTGTAAATGAAACTGCTTTATGTAATGAACTGAGTTAGAATGAGGGACACGTATTCATGTAGATAGATAGTCTCAACCTATTTATGATATTTTTACGTAGTTATGTACAATATGTAAATTTTTCATTATAAAAAAAATGTATACTCATCTTCACTCAGCTATGCAGAAAGTTGATCACAGCTTTTTTTTTTACTTTGATCTTTGACGCCTGACGTAAGATGAATACAGACTCCACAGACTCACTCGTTACTCTATGTCTGTTCTCGTGTAAAGATACTTTGTTGCAGGACTCCTGACCTTGTGACTTTGTGTTCCCGTGTGACCTTCATCACTTCCTGCTGCTGCTTGTTCCCAGTGTCAGTATCAACTCTGTTTTGTGTTTGTTTGATTCGTGCGCTTACATCAGTCTGTCTCTTAAACTGAGGCTCGACACGCAGGAAAAAAGTTAAAAAAAAAAAATTGTTTCCCACGAGGGAAAAAGCTTTTTGTTACATTTGTAGGATTGGTTTGATAATCATGAGACACTTTTAACTCGAGCTGGAAGAAATGTAATGTGATTTAAATGGGTTTTTACAATAATTCGGAATAGTGTTACAATTCTTTGGTCCAAAAGGATCAATTATTATCCATTTATTTATTAAAATAAATAAATAAATACACAATAATAATAATAATAATAACAATAATAATAATAATAATAATAAGTATTATTACTATTATCGTTGTAGGTGTTATTACTATTATTATGGTTATGTTTATTTATTAATGTATTTTTTATTATTTTAGTAATAATGGACTCATTAATCCACTTTAATGAATCTATTAATCACAACTTTAATAACCAACAAACTCGGATTTTAAACATATCTAAACTTTTCACAAACCTTATCTGTTGGAGTGTGGAGCTGAAGGACAGAAGGAGGGTCACCGGTGGGCCGCTGACAGTTAAGTGCTCCGGTTTAAGGAGGAAAAGAAAAGGTTGAGGGGCCCTTCTCCAATTTTCATTTTTCCAGAGTGTGTGTGTTTTTGTTGCGTTACGTTTTCCTTGGTGGCGGCGAACAAAGTGTTTCTGTGTGGAGCGGCGCTGGGGCTCGCAGACACTCTGTCTGTACTGGGAGTTCCTGTTCCCAAGTCCAAAACCCACAGACCCACAGCAGAGAGCACCAGGTCACCAGTACACACACACTACACACACTCTGCTGCTCGGACGCTGCAGGAGAAACACAGCGAGGAACTGATAGATAGACACACAGAGCAGAGGTGTTTGGCTCTGGAGGACAGACAGACAGACAGACAGACAGACAGACAGACAGACAGACAGACAGACAGACAGACAGACAGACAGACAGACAGACAGACAGACAGACAAATAGACAGACTAACAGACAGACTGACAGAAAAAGAGATATTGAAACAGACTGACAAACATTATAGGTTGAAATAGAGGCTGATCAGACAGGCAGATAGATGGATGGATGGATAAATAGATAGATAGATAGATAGATGGATGGATGGATGGATGGATGGATGGAGGGATAGACAGATAAACATATACGTAGATAGATCAGACATATTCAGACAGACAGACAGATAGAGATAGATAGATAGATAGATAGATAGATAGATAGATAGATAGATAGATAGATAGAGAGAGAGAGAGAGAGAGAGAGAGAGAGAGAGAGAGAGATAGACAAAGAGAGAAAGACAGACAGACCAATGGACTGACGAAAAGACTGACAGACGACCAGTCAGACAAACAGACGTCAACATATGAACACACAGACAAATAGATCGATATTTAGCAAAATATAAACATATTGTTACATTAAGTCTTATCATGAACTTGTTTTTATTATTATTATTATTATTCATCTTTACTATTGTTTATTATACTGACATAATACACTATACATTTTCTTAAAATTAGTCCACAAATCCCTGTGCGTATTTATATGAAACACACTGTATGTTTCCTGCACATTTATTATCACATTATTTTCTTGCTATGGGTTTAGTTTCCCCACCAGTCTGTCACCTCACTTCCCTCATATTCTTTAAAAGACTTGTCCATTTTTGTCAGTTCGTCACAGAATTTTGCTTTCAAAGCTGAAGCTACCGCTAAAGCTAATGCTAATCTCACCTGGTTCCTTGCATGTTCGTTTATGTAATTTTTAGGTCTTACTTTTCAGTTGTTAGTCTCGTTTTATATAAATCATTTGATATTTCTGTGAGTTCTGACAAATGTTGCTAGTTTTATAGTGGTTTGTAACACTGGTGGCTATTTTTGAGCACACTGCTCTTCCTATCATTGCAAATATATTGATTTTACAAAATAAAAGCCCTTAGTTCATGTCACATTTGTATCTGTCCTGCATATTAAGTCCTGACATATTGACTTCATAAAAACGTTTTGTGATCTCTAATCTCTTCCTAAACTTTTAATTTTCTTCTTTCTTTTTGCACATTCCTGCAGTTCGGTCAGGATTATCGGAGCTCAGAATTCCAGCCGGGGTCTGGCACAATAAAAGAGGTTGAAGAGCGTTGGTGTGAGAGATTAAGAGGAAGACACAGAGGGCTTGTTATCAGCCGAGAGCGTCGCAGGTCCACGACTCGGCTCTTTGATGCTCAGCGTCATTCTCGGACATAGTAAGTCTCTCCTCCGCCAGCGTGAGGTTCTGCCTTCACTCTGATGCTCAGGATTCCAGCTCGGAGATCTTGCTCTCACTGCCGTGTGGATGGAGAGCCAAAATAACCCAATTTATCTCTCCCATTGATGTCTGGATTTACGTCATACGTCGTGCACTCCTCCGTGACTCGAGATTTAATGCAGATAAGGAACACTTTCATTCAAACCTTGACCCCCTGTCTGTTTATTACTGCTGCGGCCCCACTCTACTTAGAAAACACATTACACGGGAGATCTCTTACTCAATATTTCTCAAAGTAAGACGATTGGGTGTTTCGGGTCTCCCTATCAAATTGTAAAATCTGTAAATCCTGAATCTATGATAGATTATAAAACCATAAATGATGATCGGAATTTCAAGTCAGGAAAAACTTGTTGACTTATCTTCATTTGTAACGACTATTTTAACTAACGAAACCACTATTTTAACAGAATTGTGGACCTATGTTTTTTAATAACATGCTTAATGAGGCATAATGAGGTTTTAATTATCACTTATGGAGTATATAGAATGTATTTAAATAAATGTATATATATATTGCCTTTTCACTTTTAATCATGTCTTTTAATTTGTATGTATATACACAGAAATGATACATTGTTATACAGTAAGTTATTAACTTTTTTTCATTATAAATTATATAGAATTATACATTTAATCTGTTGCCACTCTGTTGTTCCTTTTCTTTTTCCACTGCTCACAATCATTTCTTTACTGAATCAAAGTTTGAAATGATATTGGTGCTTTGAGACAAATTGTGATGAGAAAACATTTTTGAACAAACGTTGAACAGAAAAGTTTTTTTTCCGATAAATATCTTTCCATCCAGCCAATCAGATACTGCCACACGTTTAATTACTTCCTTTATTAATGTTCTAAACTGGCTTGGGATGATGATGATGATGATGATGATGATGATGATGATGATGATGATGATGTCTAGAGTCAAACTCGAGCATCTACAGGCCAAAGACTGATTGCAGGATGAAACGTCCACCAGCACTCGAGTTAAAACACACACACACACACACACACACACACACACACACACACACACACAATGTCGTGGTCTGTATTGTCTCGTGAGCTTCAGTAAATCTGTGCTGTTCACCATGACTCGCTCCAGATCCAGACCAGATAACAAACCCACATATCAGCTGCAGGTACAGACTAGTGAAGAGCAGCTCAACTTTATCTGAGTTTGTCTGGTCTTTCATCCGCCCGAATGCTCCAGACCTCCACGTCCCCAAGATGCTTTCAGGAAAAGCCTTCAGTCACTGTGAATCACGTGAAAATCCCTTTCCATTGCCCAGTCCGGCCTATTCGGTCTGAAATTTTCACGCAAGGGTCTGATGAGTCAAACTTAGAGGAAATTAAAATAAAATGTTCCGGTGAAAAAGTAAATCAGAATTATTGTGACACGATGAAACATTTGATAAGCAAAAAAAGACAAAAAGTGGAGAGAGAAATTGAGCGAGAGGAAGAAAGAAAGAGATTTTGTATGTGTGTGGAAGAAAGGAGAATGAGAAAGAGAGAAAGTAAGGGTTAATCATGTATATGTGGGGGAGAGAGTGAGATTGAGAAAGAGAAAGTGAGAGAGATGAAGTGAGAATGAAAGTAAGGGAGAGATTGTGTGTGTGGGAGAGGGAGATTGAGAAAGAGAGAAATGGAAATACAATGAAGAGAGAGAGAGAGATGTAGAGTGAGAAAGAGAGAGTTAAGGAAATGGAGACAATATAGGAGAGACTGAGATAAAGTGATGGAGAAATTAAGAGAGAGAGAGAGAGAGAGAGAGAGAGAGAGAGAGAGAGAGAGAGAGAGAGAGAGAGAGAGAGAGAGAGAGGACAAGTTTAAAAGATTTGTGTGAAAGATTTTGTATGTATGTGCATGAGAGGGAGATTGAGAAAGAGAGAAAGTGAAAGTGCGATGAAGAGAGAGAGAAATGTAGAGAGAGTTAAGAAAAATGACAAAGCAAAGATAAGAGACAGTGTAGGAGAGATTGAGACAAAGTGATGGAGAAATTAAAAGAGATTGGGGGAGAGGGAGAGAGAGAGAGAACAAGAGAATAACAAAGAGATAGAAAAAGAGAACAAGACTGTGTGAAAGAAAGACAAACAAGATGGAAAAAGAACGAAAGAGAGAGGGGGAGAGAAAGAAAGCAAGTCAGATGGAAAAAGCAGAGCAGAAGAAGAATAAAATGCTTGGCTCATTCATTCAGAATGTAGAAAAGTCCCTGAAGTGCCCTATAATGTTACTATTATCATCACCTCACACCAGATATCATTCCTTTCTTGAGGCTGTAAAAACACTCCCAGAACAGCAATGATTCACAACGCAATTTGGGTTTTACACACTCCGGCGCCTGAATGCTGATGAGTAACGGTTGCAGTCCCAGACGGAAAGTCCAAACTCCTATTTACTTGTAGAAGAGAGTTTGTCCTGAAAGTTTAGAGAACATAGTGTGGACAGATCGAATGGGACCAAGTAAGTCGGCGCTGGAAGAAAAAATGAACAGAGGAAATGGCAGAAAACGACAAAAGATAGATGGATGGATCGATATAGAGATGGTTCAATATAACAAGAAAGTTCAAAATATGTATATAACTGAAGTATTGAATGATTCAAATCTGTAGGAAGATGTAGAGAATCAGTCAATGTCATTTAATTCAAACTCATACTCTACTTGAGTATTAATACTAGATATTTATACTCTAATAATATTTAGAATTCACACTATTCAACTATAATTTTCTACTACTTTACATAAAAGTGTGTGCGTGTGCACGAGAAGATGAAGATTATTAGTTCATCCTTAACTATTGATGAAGTGCGTATGAATAAGCTCAGTATTGCTATTTTATTTATCGTGGAGATGTTTCTAATGCTAGTAAAGTTTGACGTGTTGTTCCACCAGAGAGACGCCTGGTATTGCAACATTCACATTCAGTTATTATTAATGTTTGCTCTTAAAATTCAAGGCCTCGTAGTAACTCCAACAAAATTACGACTAAGTCAAAAAGACTTTGTAATGTAAGAAGACGAATGCCATTTTTCTCTATTTCTCCATCAGAGAGATTTGTTTTCCTAGCCATTGTGGCATATTAGCTGCTCACTGCTCATAGTGACTGTCACTGTCACATTAAACTTGTTGTTTTGTTATTTTTCACACTTAAAAGATGTAAAATGAACAACAGCGTTTATTCCCCAGACTGCTGAATCACACAATGCTCTGGCCATCGTTTGAAAACCGTAATCTGGCTCGGAGTTATGCTAGCTCATTCACGTGAACGAGGGAGGGAGAGCGAGAGAGAGAGAGAGAGATAAAAAAGAGGTGATTGGCCGTCTTCATCAAATCCCCCTGAGTCAGAGATCTTACAACTGGACCTGACAAGCCTCTGTTACTCAGCAGACTGAGCTGAACAAACACAATACTCCACTACTCTACTGTACACTACACTACACTACACTACACTATGCAACACACTGCACAACTCTTCATCCCTACACTACACTACACTACAATACTCTTCACTAGTCTACACTAAACTCCTCTACTTTGCAATACACAACACTACTAAACATTACACTGCACTACACTATTATACACTACAATACTCTTCACTAGTCTACACTACACTCCTCTACATTGCACTACACAACACTACTAAACATTACAGTACTCTACGCTACACTATATCCCTCTACACTACTCTGCCCTATTTTACACTACTCTACACTACACTTTATATATTCTAAACGGTTGTACACTACACTACACTACACTACTCCTCACTGCCTACACTATACTACTCCTCACTACATACACTACATACACTGCACTGATGTACACTACACTATTCTTCACTACTTTACACCACTCCTCACTATATTGCACTACACAACACTACTCTACACTACACGTTATATACACTGCACTGCTGTACACTACACTATTCTTCACTACTTTACACTACTCTTCTCTATTTTGCACTACAGAACACTACTCTACACTACACTGCTATACACTATACTACTCTTTTCTACACTACACTGCGCTACATTGTACAATACAACTCTAACCATTTCTACATGACACCTCACTACTCTACTTTCTTCTACTGTACTCTAAACTACACTACTCCACACCACTCTAGACTACATTACACTACTCTCGTCTACACTACTCCACGCCATACGGCACATACTACACTAAACTTCTCCATGCTGCACTATTCTGCTTTTTCTATTCTAAAAATGTACTCTTTTAATGAAAATTAATTATAATACATATTAGCAGTTTTTTGGGTGAAATATTTGTTCAGCTGTTTTATTTATCTATTTATTTCATTTCTTGTTTTTTTGGGGTTGAACTCACACAGCAGCCAAATCCTGCTACGCTCAATCGATCACTGTGGTCAGTCAGATGATATTTTGCTTCTGTTGATGGAGTCATTTGTGGATTTAGCATTTTCTGGCTTCATCAGCATCGCTTCTGAAATCAGAATGCCTGGATGTGTTTAAGAGCTTAGATAAATGATCCAGAAAGAGGGCACATCTGATATAAGTGCTGTTTATCAGACTCGCTCGGGCTGTTCAGGCATGTTTTAAAATACAAAACCAGGAGGATCGTTTCTGAAGCTGGTTTTTTTCCACTCTTTTGTCTTCGCAAATAAAGCTGCTGAATGCAGGTACTAGCTTGATTGTAAACCGATCACTTCCTATTTTTCTTTTTTAACTGCTGATTCAGAAAAAGGGGATTTTAAACGCTATAAGCAAAAAAAAAAAAATAGTCTATTATGTAAGACACTGAATGTCTCGTAAAGTATTTGAAATACCGCACAACATTGTGATGGTACAACGTTTCGCTTTAGGTGTTTGCATTATAAGTCATAAGATAATATTTTAATATATTGAATAACTAAATTATATAAATACAGTTACAAATAAAATAAATTTTAATGTTACTACCTTTTAATGACAATGAAAGGAATAAAATGAAATGAAATTTTAATATAATAAAGATGTATATATCAAATATAAAAATAATACATTTTTTATTTTATAATGAAATAATAGTTTTTATTTCATGTTTATTTTACATGTATTTATATTTATATTTTCTTAATTTTATTTAAGTGAACCGACGCTTGTTTCCGTATATTAGTCACAACAGAAGGCATTTATGGTTACAATAAATCTTTATGTATAAATTGAATAAAATGTATGGTTGACTCAATTTGCTTAATGGCATGTGCTAGACATTTTAATTATAAATAAATATCTTAAAATGTTTCGTGTTTTGCGTATCATTTTTATGCAACTTCATTTCATTTTTTTAGTAATAAAATGAAACTTTAATTGGTCATCAGTAAGAAACAAAGAAAAATGGACATACTAAAAACTTTATTTAAATTAAACTTTGGTGATAAGAACTTTTTGATCAGAGTGAAATGACCTTTTACAGTCATTTCTCCACGGAAGGAAAATAGGAGAGGCTGTGTAAATAGTCATATTATTAGCGTGGATTTGAATGTAATTGATTTAGAGGCATGTGATGGCTCCTTTTTCCCCACATGACAGATCATACATCTCAGGTTAGTGGACGATAGTAATCATATTCGCCTGACTAGCAAGTGCAAACACGTCTGGCTGCTGAGATTTGAAAGTATTTCTTGTTCTCAGTTGACTGAGAGTATTGTTTTTAGCTTGTTTGCTTAGCCTGAAGCTATATCATTCACTCACTGAGCTCTAATGACATTCACACAGAGAGTATCACGGTGTTTAAAAACTAAAATTGAATAATTAAAATGTTCAAAATTAAAATTACACATTCCAACTCAATGCTTTTGGAGTGTGACAGGTTGTTGAACTATTTGGATGCTAATTTTAGCATAGCTAGCATGTGTTAGCAAGCTGTTAGTACTATATGCAAATGGATAATATTTCATCTGGGGGAATAGTTGTACTGTTTTTAGAACATGTCCGAGTTGGTTAATGATACTTTTATGTAGTAGAAACCTCATTTTTGTTGTGTTTTGGTAAAGAAATACTGTACATATACTGTAAAAAAAACTCTTTTTGGGCTTAAGGATTTCCAGGATAAGTATTGGTAAAATAAATGTAAAGTCACTTTGGGTGAAAGTGTAAATGCCGAAATGTTTTTTTTCCCCTAAAATCCAACTGTCTGAAAGATAAAGATTCCAGTTTTCCGCTTTTTCTTGAATCAGCGCAGGATTTCCAACACAAATACAAAAGGTGGATAAGATCTGCTTCCTGACTATCTGATCGATGTGAAACCAGGTCAATTAAGTGTTACGCAAATGAAAATTGGATTGCCAGTGTTAAATCAGCAGCTCTTTGGAAGTCTTGTGGGATTTGTCCTGAAGACATGATAGTCTTGTGAGGAAAAAGAGTCCAAAAAGATCACGGAAAGTTCAAAGAACATGTGACAAATGCGCAGAAAGCCAAAAAACACTGTTGATGAGATTGAATGACAATTTTCCGCATCAGTGTCACATGTTTTTTCCACACATAATGGCTTGAAATTACAGAGATAAACCACAAATAATAATCAAATAATATCCTTTAACATAAACCATCCAAATATCAATACAAATAAATGTACCGTATATTAAAAGCAACACAGATGTATTATGGTCCAGTTACCCATTTAAAACCCTGTGATGTAGCAAGCACACACACACACACACACACACACACACACACACACATTACAGGTAACCACATTTTAAAAGGTGACGCGCAAACATTTAGATGCTACAATTTAACATGTGCACACACACTTGCATTTCTATTAAACTGGGGTCTCACCATTGACGTTCATTCACTTCTGCATTACCATAACCCTAACCTTAACAATCAGATCCAAACCATTACACAATTGTCACTTCAGACCTTGAATCTCATCTTGACCCTCAGATTGTCCTTTAAAGATGCGAAGCCTGTCCAAAGGTCCCCACTTTACTTTAAAGAACTTGCTTTTGAGGCCCAACTATGACTATGAAAACACTTTTTAATTTTTATTTTTATGTCAGAACACACACACACACACACACACACACACACGACCAGACAAAGGTCCCCACTTTACTATAAAAAACTTGCTTTTGAGGCCTATCTATGATATATGATAAATGTCAGAACACACACACACACACACACACACACACACACACACACACACACACACACACCCCACACTATTTCTTGGGCGAATGTGAAAGAGAGAAAATATAGAGTAGGTGCTCACATTTTTACATAATATAAAATGTATATATAAAGTAAATATAATTAGCATATGGGAATGTACATAAAACATTTTATATAATTAGCAGTGAGGTAGCAATGTAATGTTTATTACCTAATCAGTAAACACCCTAACCCTTTCACTACTAAAAGTGTCGCAAAAAATGAAAGCACTTCATTTGACCCCATCTTAACTTAAATGTCCCGGACACCAAACCACTAAAAGCCTGAATGACAGGGAGCCGAGGTCCAACCCCGTCCAGGTCCGGGTCAGGTGGTGAACACCTGCTTCAGCCAGATCTCAGAACCAAAGCGTCTTCGTGAGATGTTTGCACAAATCGAGGCGACCACACCAGCGTTTTATGAAGCGACTCATCCGAGCAAAATTAAAACAACGAGGAAACCATTCGCCGCCTGCGTGTTGGAAAGCCGTCGCGAGTTTCCACTGTGTACTGCGAAGTTGCCCAGTAATAAACCAGTAATGGACTTTCACATGTGCTGAAGTCAGCCAGGCTTTGCCAGAGTGGCGTCTTCAGAGGCCTGGGGTCTTCAAAGAAGCTGGCAGGCGGGTGAGATCCGCATAGGGAGGAGGTGCAACATTTGGGATTTGTTTGGGAGCTGAACAGGTTCACGAGGACAGGTTGTGTGGCCACTTGTTCACCGGGGCTAATTGGCCGTTTAAACGCGTCCCTTCATCCAACCGGACCCCCATATCCCGCATTTAAAGACCGTCAACGACACGACTCCAAGCTTGAAAGAAGTCCAAGCTGCTCCTTGTTTTCCCCATAACACGATCTATTGCCATTCAGGACTCAAGACGGCGGCCTTTTCACGGGACTCCAGACGCTCCGCATAGCCGTCTCATTAGCATTCCTTAGCAAACACAATGCAAACATCAGCCTGATTGAAATTCAAAGTGATCTTGGAAAAGCCAATGAATTAAACATTCTCGTCGACTTCCAACGGCCAAAGAAACAACAGCAGCTGCTGGAAAAAAAATTGAACAGTTTATTTAGGGTAAAAAAAAAAAACTTTACAAAGTACAATCATATCAGTGTCATATACATTCAACGAAACACAAACATGGCTAAACCTGACGAAGAATGGCACGCGTTTTGCACTTGTTCCCAGTTTTGGCCGCGGCATCGGTTATTCCTTTGGTCTCGATCATCAAACGTTTCGACCGGAAAAGCCAAAATGAAAGCATTTGGAGTTTGAATTATTGCCCGGAGATGCTACACGTTAAAACCTCCCAAATTGTACCAACATCTGTAAACAACATCTACAGTACAGGTCAACCCGAGAGAACCAATACTGCTAAAACGTAAGGCACATGACGGGCGCATGGCAGCCGTGAGGAATAAAGAGCCCTTATTCACAGGCACATGTTGAGTTAAGACCACCGGGGATCCAGCAAACAGTCTTTCCTTTTGTGTCGTCCCCTATTTCCGGAAGCTGAAGGTTCTCCAGGAACCCACAAGGCAGATTGTCGACTTCGCACAGGCCTTGGTGTCCAAGCTGATCCTCTTCTTCCCATTTCCAGTCCAGTCCAGTCCGTGAACCCAGATGAATGTGGATGTCAGTGGGCGACGCAGCAGCCAGATTCCTCATGCTTGTGCAGCAGCGACATGCGAGAGAAGGTTTTAGAGCAGTTCTTGCACTGGTATTTCTTCACGTCCGAATGGGTTTGCAGATGGGCTCGAAGGTTGGAGCGGTCGGCGAATGCCCGGCTGCAGTGAGGGCACGAGAACGGCTTCTCACCTAGAGAAGGATGACATGTCAGTCACCAACCCCCAAAAAAACGACATCCAAGCTGATCCAAGACATTTACAAAAACATAAGAAGAACAAGAAGAAGATGAAGAAAAAGAAGAAGAAGAATACCTTTATTTGTCTCCTCAAAGAGAAATTTACAAAAACATAAGAAGAAACAGAAGAAGACCTTTATTTGTCTCATCAACAAGAAGTTTACCAAAACATAAGAAGAAGATGAAGAAGAAGAATACCTTAATTTGTCTCATCAAAGAGAAATTCACAAAAATATAAGACGAAGAAGAAGAAGAAGAATTTGTCTCAAAAAGAAATTTACAAAAACATAAAAAGGTATCCGCTCACCTGTATGCGTCCGAATGTGTCCTTGCAGGAGCCACGGTCGGGAGAAGGCCTTCCCACACATTTTGCAAACACAAGGAAGCGTGTGTGTCCGGATGTGCATCTTTAGGGCCCCGAGACTCACGTACTCCTTCTCGCAGTACTTGCAGCTGAAGGACTTTCTAGTCTGTGCGTCGCAGTGGAGCTGCTTGTGCTTCATGAGGCCCGAGTAGGTGCTGTAGGACTTGCTGCACAGGCTGCACTGGAACTTCTCGGCGTCTGAGAGTTTCGTGGACGGTATTCGCTCGTCTTCATCGCTGCGGGGGCTCTCGGAGCCGCTGTGGTCTTTATTGGAGGAGGTGTCGGAGAGGGATGACGGGTATCCGGAGATGGGGGAGAGGTCGCTGGGCAGTGGTGACAGGGGCAGGGTGCTGGTGGTCCACACGGTTATCGGGTTGTAGGACACGGGGCTTAAGGCTTCAGGCTGAGGTATAACAGGCAGGGTTTTTATGACGTAGGGTGAAATAAACACTGCAAGGAAAATAGAGAAGCGCACGTGTGAATAAATGTTCCTCGTGAGTTCCATCAGATTAGTGACATTTGTTGGTGTTTTATTCTTAGGAAAAGTGCATTTAGCAGTCAAACTGGATTCATGAACTGACGTTATTTTTAAAGCACATCACAACTTTAAAAAAATACTCATAGTACAATGTATGTTATGATACACAAACATGTAGCTGTAATTAAACCCATTATTATTAAAGTTGGGAAAATGACAATTGACTTTTAATTTGTAAACGTGCATGAATCTACTGATATTACGAACGAAAAGCATACAATAACGAACTTTTGTGTTAATGTTATGCGCTCATTTACAAGTTATTACTCAAAGTAATTCGGTACTTAGGACTCTCAACGCGTCACAGAGTCTACAGAGTTATAAAGAATTTAAACTAACCCCCGTTTGCGTTAAAACATGAGTTAGTTAAAGCGAGTTACCTGTTGGTCTCTCCAGTTCACTGTAGTTCGGCTTCTTGGCTGCATTGAAATGCTTCTTTACCAGAAATGACCGAGGCATTGTGCGTTATATAAACAAAGTAGAAGGGCGGAAATAACGGTCCCGTCTTCTCGTTTATCTAGAAAAGTCGCTGGAATTATTAGTCCACAGTCTTGCAAGGCTTCATCTTCCAGCGCAGAGCTGCTCGAAAACTCTTGCGTCCACGCGCAAAACAAGTAAATACTTCCAATCAGGTGCACGGGGCGGGGCCTTGGGCGTTACGTAGGCATAAATCTAAAATTCTAACCAATCGAAATAGAGGCGTGGTTTAGAGGAGGCGAGGCCAGATCGGACGGGGAAAGCAAGACAGGTGTTCAAATTAGAGACATGCGCACAGGTAAAGTCAATGTCCGGACTTGTCACAAATGGTAAAAGCATCAAACAGATTGTTGGAATGCCAGTTAAAATGCTAGTTAGAAGCAGGATTACGTAAAATAAATATTTTTTTTCCCTCCAGTGTATGTGTTAAACTCTTCTTTTGCATAGAGCATTTTTTTTTTACCTCAGTCTGAAAATAGATTTAACAGTCTTGTTTTAAATGTGATTACTTCACATTGCCAACCTGCATAAAACACCTATACAGTAAGTGTTTTCAGCAGATAGTTTGGTGGTAAAATCGATTTTCAAAATAGAATTAGCACATTCGCGCAAAAAAATGCCATAAGAAAAATATGCGATGACGTTGAATTGCAGTGCACGTGCGCCCCCCTGTGTTCACATGACATAGGAATTTAAGTTTGAGTCATAAATTGTACATTAAAATAAAATGTGCGAAAGGCCAAGGTATGTAATAGTTAGACAATGTTTAGACAATACTAAAGAATAGTAACCATTTATGGTGGATTATATGTACCTACAGAGATTGTTTAACTTTACAAGAACTAACCATATTGTATATGTACATAAATTACACACGTTTAATGCGCTCACACTAGTCACACTAGTGAAATCCATTAGATCTAAACATCATCTTGTTTAATTTGTGACACATATTGCATTTTGTTTAAAATGTTGCTGAAAACTTTACCAAAAAAAATAATGTAGCACGACCCACTAAAACACATTTTACAATGTTATTTGTTACGCTATGTATGATGTTCTAATTAACCCTAATTATTAAAAAAATATATATTTTTTTTACTTTTACAGAAAAGCGGTATTTTTACATTAATGCAAAAATGAGCAATCTACAAAATCATTAACTATGAAGACACAATAATCCTAACACAAAGGCACGCTCTCACCGGGGGCTTGTGTCTACAGTAATTAAAATACACACGTTTAACACATTGTTCAATTCTGATGGAGATGGTTTCAATTGTAAGTCAGATATTATCTGCAAAAACTAATTACAGAAATGGAGGTGATGTTCTTTGTTCCTATGCTATAAAACAAGGTCATTTATTTCTTAGATTTTTTTATTACATGATTCAATTTGTTTTGATTGTGTGTTTGTGTGTGTGTGTGTACAAGTTGCCCCAGATTCTATTTGTTATACTAAACTTATTATACTGAACCTAAGTGTGTCTGTGTGTGTGTGTGTCTTGTGAGAGAGAAAAAAAGATACATTCACAAATTTAAACATATTCTTTTTAATGATCAAAAAAAAAAAACAATTTTAAATTATTTGTCATAATGCACTATACATTTATGAAAATGTTATAGTGGAACAAAAGCCGGCAAAGTGAGAAGGTTGATAGCATTTTCATGCCAGTAGAATAAATTGACCATGATTATTAAAATGCATCAATAAATTGAATATGCAGTGTTTCAAAGATGGAAAGAAATCAAGTTAAATATATTGAGTTAAATATGCCACTCAATAGCCAAAGGATGGTCAATGTGGCAGCCGTGGTTCATGGGTACACTCCAAAATGTATTATGAATATTTTGATCTGAAAAAATGGTCTGGATTAAGGTGTTCAAACATGATGAGATGAACCAACGAGATTGGCTTCTGTCTCGGAGCTGTTGAGCTGGAAAGATTCATTATTAAATGTGTTAACACGCTCAACCAATCCATTATTTGCTTCATGAAACATCAGTTGCTGTTGATTTGATCCACTCATTAGGCTTTTCTTTTTTTAATCATGGCTTGAGGCTGTTCTTGTCATAAATGGCTGCTGTTTGGAAAAGCATTGTTGGGTCCGGTTGCATGATGTATGATAAATGTGTGGTCAAACAGAGAGTGGATTGTGTTTGCTGAGAGTGTGGAAATAAGTGTGAGCGCAGCACAATCAGCCTCCTTCACAATCTCTGCTTGAAGAGACATCACAGGACAGGACGCTCGGCTGAAACGGAAAGTCAAAGAGAGCGTCTGAAGAGGGTTTTCATTGTCACGTCCTAGCATAAGATCAAGATGGTTTTAAAGAGACACCATTTATAATGATTTTGTCTAAAATGGACTTAAATTACATTCATTATTTTGTACTTATTTTGTATTATTTTTGTACAGATTGATTCCCTGATGGAAGGATGGATAGATCAATATGTGAATTCAGGGATATACTGAAATACACAGATTGATAGACAGGATATTGATGGATGGATGGATGGATATATAGATAGATAGATGGATGGATGGATGAATAGATAGATAGATAGATAATGTAGAGCACTACATTAATCAATTAGTTCTGCTGATTTTAGTGTCTGCTTAAAAGCTGGTCATTATCTAACCTTTATCTATATCAACTTACAGTGAGCTACTTAAGATGATCCCCGGGAGGAACCTGAGGAGAAATGCTCTGCTCGCAGGCCCGGTGGTGATCTGTCAGTCACTATGATGGAACCTACTAGTTATCAGCAGATCTTTAACTACATCTTGTGCCTTGGACAGCATTACCGAGTGTGGAGGAGAGATTTCACTAGAAGGTTCCTCGCTCCATGACCCAAACTTAAGAGCCCGAGAACTACAGATGATGAAATATACCGTTATACTTCGTCAAACATCATGCAGGCGTTTCGCGCTAAATTCTCTCTAACCGCACCTCGTTATAAAATAAAAACCGTTTTATGATAACGAATGTCACACAGCAGCCAGAATGTGATTTTCCCCGCCTGCGATCGCAGATAAAACTCGCATTCAGCTTCCGACACTGATGGAGGCTTTACAGCGCCATCCGATCGTTTCCCTTTAGCACCGAGGCGCCCTGATAAATGTCCTGCACATCTACTCAGATTAAAACGGAGGGTGTTAAGTGCCACCGAACAGAGATGAAAGGATGGAATCGAGGGGTGTGTGTGTGTGTGTGTGTGTGTGTGTGTGTGAGGGAGAGAGAGGGAGAGACGTAGAAGCGTCTGTGATTAGCACGGGCGAGTTTGATTCGTTTCAGGAATCGACTCGTTCGGACGCCCAAGGTTCAAACAAACTCGAATGAAAAGCGATTCAAAATAGATTCACACGTTTGATTGGTTCATCGAGATCCATTTCTCTGAGTAAATTGTTAGTTTAAACTGTGGATTAAAAGAACAGTTGTTGTTACTATCATGACCATAACATTCAAGAAATTATAAAATGCACGCCACGTTGCAATTCTCACACAATCACAAATTACAACTTTATAATAAACATTCACGCGCGTGCGTACACACGTTGTACAACACACGCATATACCGAAATCTCAGGTAATGAACGTCTATTAATTACCCAAAATGCAATGCGATCGATTGTTTCGTTGTTAACCGGAAGCAGTGTCAATCCTTTTTTACCTCGTTATATGGGCACAGAAATCACAACAAAACTGACATTTACAACGTTAGTTTCATGTTTTTATAACACGTAAAGTCACACGGATTTGTCGGGCAACCAAAGTGATTTAGAAGATGCGCAACGTGACTATTATTTTCACACGTAACTTTGATTATTAATATAACTTTATTAATTACTATAACTGGATCACATACAATACACTATAAGCATGTATTGATACAGTATGACGCATCTATCACGTTGACCAGATTACCAGAGCTGCCTGACCGACAGCTGGATCGAATCACTTCAAAGGAATCGGTTCAATTGAACGGCTCGTCGGTGAATCATTCTCCGCCACTAGTGGTTTCCAGTCGGTCCTTATTATTACTCAGGATGCCTAGCGACAGCAGAAGATATGTAGATGGAACGCTGCGTGTCTCAGATTGCGGAGGATGCCGGAGAGAAAGCGAGCTGATGAGTCTGGTCTGTTGTGGGAATATGAACTAAGCGCAAGTTTACCTGACTCGCTTCGGAGGATTGCGGATGGAGACTGTGCATCAGTGGTCGTTATGATCCAGAGGCTGAGCTTCCGTTCCTCAGTGTAAAGCAGTGATGGGGAAATGAACGAGATCGGACGAATGATGAAGTTAAACGACTGATTTGGATATCACCACCTGTTAGTGAATATTAGGTAAGATTTTACTAGCATGTCTTATTTTTTGGCTCTGTTGTGATTGCTGCATGTAACGCAAGACTTGATGTTTCTCACCTTGATGATGGATTCTGTTTGATCTGGACCTTCCCATCGTCTTTGACCACATCACCCTAGAAATAGACCTCATTATGACACGGATAAAACGGCACGGGAGTTGAATCCCACCCATGGTCTTGGAGACCACCCATGCCATTGATTTTCAAAAAAGAGGGCTTTGTTAGCCAAACTTGAGAGCAAAACGCCTTCAGAGCTGGTGATGCTGCATTAGAGATGCTCATGTAGTAGATCTTAATGCCTATTTTGCTGTGTCAGATCTTCCTCAGTCACTAGCAAAACACACACACACTCCCAACTCTCAGCTCAACGTGGTCGTCCTTCTGAAAGATCGTCCTCCATCCAAACATCTCCACGCGTCTCACGTTGTCCGTTTAATTCACGTGTTTTGTGGAACATCAGCAGGCGTTGAACATCCCTGCCATGGGAGGAGAGTCTTCCTCACGGATTCTCTTCCCACCTCTGACTTTCTGCATGACTGCTTGACGTTTCAACACACTTGGTTCTGATTTCTGGTCTTCAGAGCTTTTGGATTCGTGATCACCAACGCGCTTGTTTTACTCTGAGTAAGTGACGATATTGCTCTGCATCTTCATCAGCTTTTATAATCGGAACCGGCAGTGTTTTAGCAGCACACACACACACACACACACACACACACACACACACACACACACTCACACACACCCTGTGAACGCAAACAGTGTATGATTGCAGTGACAGTGTGTGTCTACGCTGATCCAGCAGAGGATTTGTGGTGTGTGTGTGTGTGTGTGTGTGTGTGTGTGTGTGTGTGTGTGTGTGTGTGACCAGCTGTTTGTCTTGTACCTTTTGGCTTTGAAACGTTCACCTTATGCCTGGCAAAAATGATGTTTAAATAGTGCTGTTGAATTCTTTTTAACAAGTCGTTTGCAGATTTGTCGTGTTTAAATGTGCATAAAATGTGCAACTTTTCCCGATGTGGGGACCAGTATTCCTTACTATTATTTTTCTTCTTCTATCACTTTCAATTTGTGTCTCTCTCGTTTTTTATTTTCTGTATTTATCCATCTGACTGTGTCTCTAGTTCTCATGCCTGCCTGACTCTCTTCTTTCTCTCCCTCTATCTCTTACTCTCATTCTCTCTTCTTGTCTCTCTCTCTTTCTTTCCATCTCCCCCTCTCCGTCTCTCTCCATCTCTCTCTTTTCTCTCTCTCACTTTCTCTTCCTCTGCCTGTCTCTCACATATCTCTCATTCTCTTTCTCACTGCACCCCCCCCCCTTTTTTTTCTTTTCCCCATCTCTCTCTTTTTTTATCTTTCTTTCTTTCTCTCTCTCTCTCTCTCTCTCTCTCTCTCTCTCTCTCTCTCTCTCTCTCTTTCCCTCTTCCTCTCCCTCTTTCTTTCTATCTCCCTCTCTCCATCTCTCACTTTTTCTCACTCTCTCTCACTTTCACTCACCCTCTCTCTGTCTGTCTCTGTCTCTCTTTCACATCTATCTCTTTCTTTCTCTCTCTCTTGCTCAGTCTCTTTCTTTCTATCTCCCTCTCTCCCTTTCTTCATCTCTCTCTCTCTCACTCTCTCTCTTTCACATTCCCAAAATCTTTGATCTGGTATAATACCTATAGATTGGTGAACTGCAGATCCATAGTATCTGTAAAATGTCCATCTTATTTCATCTCTGTCAGATATAGCAATTGTAGAAAGCGTTTTTCCAAACGAAGTCAGGAATGGACGTTAAGAGAGCGGGTCTGATTGGACAACATAAGATCTTGGTTATTTACCAAATTAAGAAATAATCCTTAACTAGTTACGTCTACTGCCAAGATTCGTCAGTCACTAACTCCGTTTCCCAGAATTCCTAGCGTGTAACGTAATTCCCAACCCGTCCTGAACCCGGTCCTGGTCCGTCTTCTTCTGTTCCTCATTCTTGTGGCGCCTTATTAAACCATCATGTGCCCGTCTCCGTCTTGCCCGCTCCGCCCACAGCATACGGCGCATCGCTTAGTCTGGCGGTGGCATGGCAGGCCAGATTTAAGGTTACCCAGCGTACTCTAAATAGTAACAGACAAGCGCTCTCTTGATCTAATAGGCGGATGTGGAGGATGGTGATGCTGTGTAGTGATGCTGCTGTGGTCCAGGTGAACGTGCCACTGGTGCACTAGTCAACATTCCCGCTCGGAATCCTGCAGAGTGACTCATTGCTCGCTCGGAATCCGGAAGTCTCAGATGTTATCATGAAGAAGTATTTTTTTTATTTTTTGATGAAGAATTAATGATTCATGTTACTTATACTTTATATTTTATGTGATCGGACGTGCAACATGGCTTTCAAGTACTCTCTCTCTCACACATTCTCTCTCTCTCTCT